>RXON01000364.1:0-42562 GCA_009667805.1 Leptobrachium leishanense | reverse complement strand
GAAAGAGGAGGCACAGATACCTTGGATACACAGGGACAGCTGTTTAATCCTCCTCTGGCTCATTCCTTATCAGTATCTGCTTCTGGGAATATATTTTGCTGCGGTGCAGAAGATGGCAACATCCATGTCTTCCATGTCACGGGGACTCGGTTTGAGGAAGAGTTGTGTTTTAAAGGTCACTCTCAAGGTGTGTCTCAGGTCACATTCCTGGATCGTGAAGCCAACCAGAATATATTAATCTCCGGGGGTAACGATGGCAGAGTGTGCCTCTGGGACATTGAGCATGAGCGACAAAAGGATCAGAAACGGCCATCAACTAAACACAATCAGAAGAAATCATCCGGTTTATCTCACTCAAAAATCAAACCCGAAACCCCCAAGTGACAAAACCTGCTCAGGATGTTGGCGCAAATCTTTGCATTGAACACGGGGAGAAAGTTAACTGTGTATTAGGTGCAGAGCTTGGGGGAGTCAGAATGGTTCTTGTTGCAGATCCAACCTGTATTATATCTTTGTATCCACTAGGGGAGCTCTAGAATCATATATGTCACTGCTTTGCGTATGTCTAAAATCTATTATTATGCAGTTAAAAATTACAGAAAGTGTCAGGTTTGGATACGGCCTCTGAAAGGTAACAGCTGTTGTGTGTCTTGCTTTAGGTTGGGTTAGGCAACTCAGACATACAAGTTGTCTCCTCACTCAGACAATGTCATCTTAAAAATAAAAATGGGTGGGAGATTGAAACAGGTTTTCATGAGAATTATAGGGCTGTGACTGACAAAGCTTTCTGGTTCATAGTTTGTGAAGAAGAGCAAATGTTTTGCTAAATGATTGGAGAATTGGAAATCATAAACTGAGTTAGTAGATATCCAGAACCCATGTGTACAGAGTGTGACAGGGATTCAAAAAGATGTGCTTCAAGTACACTCGACCGAGATATGCATGCACCTACTATTTAGTCCAGTGGTTCCCAAACCTGGTCCACACGACCCACTAACAGGTCACAGTTTACTGATCACCTTGGGGAATTTCAGACTGAATCCTGCAATCACTGAGCAGCAAATTATATCAGCTGTGTTTCAGATCTGATATCTGGCATACCTGGCCTGTTGGTCTTCCTTGAAGACTGGTTTGGGGAATGATTTAGACCACAAATATCTGGGATGGCACTTTTCAGCCCCCCAGATCTCGCTGAGCTGCTCCAAGATAACCTGACCATCTCTTGCATTCCCAGATTCTTGGGAATTGTAGCCCGTCAATATCTATACCAAATGACGCAATGTATCTAAAACAGCAAAATGTCATTGATGCAGTTCACAGAATGGTAGAGGAACTTTGAGAGCTGAGAGGATGGATAGCTCATGGGACGGTTGAATGTCGTCTTTGTTTTTGCCATTTAGTGAAATAGAAGGAATTCTATAAGGAGGGCTTCATAACCACTTTAAGGCACATTATGTAAAAATCAACCCCTGCGCCCTCCTCTTTTCCCCCATAAACAATTATAAATCAATTAGCGCTACTGAGGATTGCGAGCACTCTGATAGACATGATACTATCAGCACAAAAGCAGTGGGAGCACTCCCTGCAATCTGACCATTTTTGGCTTATTTGTGTCCTTTCACATAATTTAATGAACAAACTGAGCAGGAGGAGAGTCTGAAGATGGGAAGGCATGAGTTTGGAGAAGAGAACGGACCTGAGTGTGGGAGTGAGTTTGGAGGATGGGACCGGACAAAAGCAAGGGATGGCAGTTCCAGACCAGAGAGGGGGTGGGATGGTGGCACAGGACTCAAGCTCCAAGGTTAAAATACCAGCGGTACAGCTCCTCCACCCAGTTGCAGTACCCAGGGTCTATGTGCTATAGTTCTACTACTGGTGTAAACTAAATAGAAACAAACTGGTTATGTGTGACATGTTAAAAGAGCTAAACGGTCTGTCGCTTGAATCTAGACGCACCCTTCACCTTTCCAATCTGGTGTTTAAGAGCTTTTCTGGGAAGCTACCACCCTACCTGATAGACTGCTTCCTCCAGCAGTTCCCTCATCCTATAACCTCCGATCCAGGACCTGCACCTTACTTGCAATAACACAATACAAAAAGAAAGTGACTTGATCCTCATTTTCCTACAGAGCACCGCAATTATGGAATAACCTCCCAGATGCCATCAAATCTTCCCCCAGTCTAAAGTCCCTTAAGACAGTGCTTGACAAAACCCTGGTGCTAGGTCACCATGGCGACTAAAAATGCTGTCCTGGCGTCCGGGTTTGGATACACAGAGGTGGGCAATTCATATAGCCTGACTCCCACTCCCCGGGGAACGACTTCAACAAAGAAGATGGTGCTGTGAGGATCTAGACAAAAACAACACTCGCAGGGTGTACTGAGATGATTATAGGAAGCAATCTATTGAACATAGAAAAAAGTCTCTTGCCACTGTTGGTGACTTGGGGGTAACCCCATTTGAAAACGATAGTGGAGATAGCCAAAGAAGAAAATAAAGCTCCGCTTTTAATCAGAAATGTAGTAAAAGAATGCTTTCAAAGCTGTTTTGTGGTATAGGCAGACAGACACAGTCGCAGTGCTTTCCTAGGACAAACAACGTATACATGTGTCTACAGAGGCGAGAACATAAGTACAATAAAGGCCACTACAAAAAAGAGGCCGTAAAGCAAGCGTGGGAGTATGCTAGATTGGAGATACTAGCACAATACTGGACCCTCCTGGGAGACTGTTGTGGGGAATAAAAGGCAGTGTGGAAACATTGCAAGTATCGAATATAATGAATAGAAACAGGCCTTCGAGGGTCTGTGGGTATAGGAAAGTATGAGAAAACACAGCCTTTATGGAGAACCCTATCAAGAACAAACAATACAGGCTTGAAAGAAAAAAAAAAACAGCCTGGCCTCCGTGCATTGAATCTGAACTTGTTGCCTAAAGCTGGTGTCAGATGAGCGTATTGTTCACGTCCGTGATGGCGCCTAACAGTACGTCCGTGATAGCATGAAAGAAAGCCCATCGGAGCCCGACACACGAAGTATGTCCGCACTGAACTGCAGACGCACAATGGCCGCGCCCACGGACGCAAGACCGGCAAGAACGTACAACCCCCTAGAACGGCCGCACAAAGTGCACTGCGTCCGCAATGTCTGCATAGCTGTGTGTGTGAGTGATGGAACGTGGTCAGACGGACTGCATTTATACATCCAGCATTTTTTGCGGACAAAATGGTTTTGCTTTTTAATTTATTTTCCCTGCTACATCCGTCAAAATATACGTCAGTGAAGAAAACGGACTGTGTGACCACTACTGCGTCTTCCATACTAACGTACTGCACGGACGTACAGGCCGTAGAAATCACGTTCGTCTGACCCTAGCCTAAATTGGTAGCGCTCCCAGTAGGTAAGGATTATTTCTATCAAGCCAAAAAAACAACAAAACAGTTTCCAGAGCAATGATTAAAGGGTCCCTAAAACCAAAGGAACTAAATGAACCTCGCTATTGGCTCAACAGGTTTCCCTGGTATAAACCAGCATCATCAGGAGCAGAGAGTGCAGCCTAGTAATTGCATAGGCTTGAGAGTAAGAAGTGAACCAACCCAAAGCATCATGCAGAACCACCAGCCCAAAGCATCCGAATACAGAACCACCTACCCCAAGCATCCGAATACAGGAGCAGCGCCCTGACCACTGATTCAATGCATCCTAGTACAGGAGCAGCGCCCTGACCGCTGATACAATGCCCCTGAGGAGCCAGTTCCTGGGGAGCACTGAGAACAGCCAGATCCTGGAGAGCAGCCAGATCTGGGGAGCATTGAGAGCAGCCAGATCCTGGGAAGCACTGCACCTGATCCTACGTAACCTATGTATATCTGGCACTGATACTAGCCAGTGCCTCACCAGCCACTGACCTCACCGTACGCCACTGCTCCACACTTTCTCCTGGTGTGGGATATCAGGTTATTGTAGCTGTCTTGTTCACTTTCATTGAAAAGTGTACAGTGTTACTTTTTGGGGGTTCTCAAGTAGCAACATTTTTAATAAACGCTTCACTGCTGAGCCATTTCACCTCTGTGTGCTGAGCTCATTTTTACCGGTTTCACTCATGTCTAAAAGCGATTTGAAGTCCTGTAATACAATACCACCCAGAAAAATTATTTTTCCTTTTTTACAGCAGACTCGGCAGATTCATAACGTATACATATAATAATGATATATTAAGTCCTTCTAGAATGCTATACCAAAAAATGGGAATTTTTAATGAAATTACAATCATCCACAGTGTGTAAAGTTATTTTTTTTCACATTTTATTATGCAAGTTTTTGCGGTTATATATTCTATAGCGTATGGTTGTTAAGAATATTAAAAATGGAAAACTGGTACTGTATTTTTTGGAGAAAATATGTGATGAAAGATTTTTCATTGGTGCAGCATCATTGTGTCACATTATAATTTAAGAGTCAATAGTGCTGCATTAATAAATTAAATAATTTGCAGCACAATATATATATATATTTTTTTTCTTTTTTCCTATCTAATGCACATTCTTGAAGGTCCGTGCTTCCCTCTTTTCTTAGAGTGGTGAATACTCTGTGGTTGCCTGCATGCAACAGATATTGCTGCAGAGGTAGAGAACTGATCAGTTAACTGTGTTCATATGACCTAAAATTTACTTGTACCCACGAAGGTGTGGTTCTTCTAGAGTGGTGAATACTCCATGATTGCTGCATGTAATAGATCTTAACGCAGAGGTGTCTTACTGAACATAAGTTCTCATAAATTATTTGATTGCACCCACGAAGGTGCAGGTTTCCCATACAAGGGTGGCATAGGAGTGAATAATGTGCACATTTGTATACTCCAAACCGCAGGTTGCTAACATAGTACCAATAGCAAGTGTTTTCAACAGTCTCAAAGGGGAGACTTGGGGAAATCCAGATAAGTGGTTTAATCTTGTGAATTATTATGTACCTCTATACCATTTTCCCTAAATAATGAGTTAGAGGTGAACTTATAATGTATATGTTATATCCCGCCAGGCCAGCGGGTAGATACATACTAACTGTTTATATAATACCACCTCCTATAAGCCTAGCTGGACTAATAATACGTCTATTGTTAAATTATAACCTTAAGCAAACAAAACAAATTTTCCCTTTTATAATTACCGTATATGGAATGCCATAAACCTTTTTCAAGTTTCTTATATAGTAAAAAGAAAGGACGCGTGCACGCCATGGCGGAGACCGTAAAACCAGCCACACACAAGATAGCTGCAATATGTCTGCCTTTCTTTGTAGACAAACCAATTCATTAGAGTTCAAAGAACTTACAGCCAATCAACATACAGATATATTTCTACGTCAGAGTTTAACCAACAGTGCGGCATAAGCACTTATTACCATATATGGTTCACAAGAAATCTTTTTCCGATCTTCCCGCTTCTGCGCACATTTTCCTGCACTGAACATAACAGGAAATCGGCCACAGCTCATATCCTATAGAAGGAACAACTGTCTATGCAGAATTGACACTAACAAAATGGAGGGGGGGGGAATTTCACAGCCCATTTTTTCAGAACAGGCTTTTCAAGACAAAATATTTATTATATTTTATACAGGAAATTAAAATCTAACAATTCTTTCCTTTGATCACATATCACCTGTGATCATCTAAAAGATCAACCAAACTTAGGCAATTAAACTAATTATACCTGGGCTACAGTGTCCTCGCCTAAGACCTTTAGATCATTCTAGATGCGCAGAGGGGAAGAAAGAAATTCTGGTAATTACTCCTAAAATACTTCAATACCTTTACGATATACGAAAGGGATTCCTCAAGGAAGCCCTTTATGAGCATAAAATACACTTCTCTATCTAGATTCTTTCTTCCAGCGAACCACACTTGCAGCCTAGGCCAAAATACCTAATCTAGACATTAAATAACTATTTATTCCCATTTCCCAAAATGTACTTCACCGAACAAGAGAAATAGAATAATTTGAATGTAAAAGTTCATTTATCTAATAATCAACATGAGTCAGATCTATATCTGTGTGTTTTCCTATATTCAGCTTCACTCCACAGAACGCATACACACCTGCATTCACACACACACTCTCAAATACATTCTCATTTTCCCAAATCCAATCCTTTCTCACACTTATCTAGGGAATTAAATTTTAAAAAAAAATCTCTCAATCTAATACCGTAGTCTAAAGTGCGAGATCAAGGTTTGGTCTTTTTCAACATCCCAGCTTGAGGCGGATAATCATTGAATGTCATCAGAGCTCCCACCATAGGGACTCCTGAACAAGCTGTCTCTTTGCGCTGGTTGCTTATTACCCTTGACCTTGACTCAAAATGTCCATGATTCGTTCCATATGCAGTCATTGTGTCAGATTTCTTGTGATGAAGATGTGATACGGTTTTAGCAAAAATAAAGAAATAAAATAAAAAATATGGTATACCACCTAATCATATACATCCATTCATTCATTGTCACTCTCAAGTGCATGAAAACAATAAACTGTTGTTAATTACACAAGAAAAGACACATAATAAATTTTAAAATTTCCCTGCAAAGCCTATGGGCCTCACGCAACAAAAAGAAGAAAATCATACTACTTCTGACTCATTGCATTAGAGAAAAATATATATACGCAACTTTGGCTCAAAAGGGAAATAACTGAAGTGCATACTCCCATTTTAATATATATCAAAAAATAAAAATAATTTGATATCTTATCCATTCTTTGGTGTTATGAAAGAACTGGTGTTTATAAAAACACACCGATCTTAAATAAAATAAAAAAATAACTTAGAATTTTACCGAATTAACTTTCCATTTACCACTATATATGTCATGAAACGTATTTATGTAAATGCATTAAATTATATGTTCCTAGATACATTAATTAACTCTAAATTGGATGTGATCTCCAATAATCCTAAATGTGTCGGAATTTGAACAATATTGATTGTAACCAAACAACAAAAATTATAAAATAATAAAAGATACAGAATAATTATCACTTAGACAACACAATGATAATCCATCAGCATATAAAAAATACATTATTTTCTTCTTTCTTTGTCTTCTGTCTTACTGGTTGAAAATTAAACATGTCAGTTTCACAAAACAGTTAAGTTTTATTTCCAAAATCAATGATCTTCTTTAATCGCATGAATTATCGATGAGTTGTTGATTAAATTAATGAAGAAAGAAGACATTTTAAGTAAAATGCAACTCCTTTTGTTAGAATGTTTTAATGCCTGGTGTCTGATAATTCCTTTTATTTGAGTAAATTTCCTTCAATTTCAATAGCTATATCGATATTGGTATCAAATAATCTTCCATCTAGCTTGATCAGCACCAGTTACAATTATGCGTTGGTATATATGGGTAATTGTCACCTAAAGTAAAAAAAACTTGGGGAAAATATATTATTAATAACCTGTGAAAATTTAAAATTACATGGTTAAAATACTTTGAAGAAACCTGGAATCCATGTGGAAAAAAAAAATGCACATTTTTTTTTAGACACAAAGAAAAAGGAGTGGTCATGAGAGAGACAAGATGGAGGGGGCTAGGAGAAGAATGTGAAAACTTCCTTTTACTTTTGCAACGGTCACCATTTTTTTCCTAAAATGCTCTTCAATCAAAATAAAAAAACACATAACAAAAATATCATAAACTGGGAAAAAAGTATAGAAGGGCATGTTAAAAATTGAGACTAAAGATAATTATCAATTATTTATGTGCACAGATCCCCAATTAGCAATATGACCAAATTAATCAAATGTTTTCCTGAAAAGAAAAGAAAACCTATTCCCACTCATCACATGAAATCTGCCTAATTTCCTTTCCTTCTTATCTCTTCTAGTTACCTGCATTCATACGTTAACATTCCTTCGTACAGCGCTACAAAAGCTGTAGGCTCTTTCCACACCATTCACGTAACATAATACTTCATATTCAATTAACTCTAATCCTTCAATATCACTCTATCCTTTTAGATTGTAAGCTCTTAAACAGGACCTCTTTGTCTACTGTATTATGATGAACCTATATATATTCCATTATACAGGTTACAAAACCTGTAAATGACCTCAGTCATTGTGACAATTATTCAATAGGGGACTCAAATAATATAATTAATTATTATCATATCTTTAATAGAGATCATCATTTGTTCAGCAACAAAGAAACTACACAAGCATGCACATCCCTTATGCAAAATAAAATAACTATATTAAGGTGTGGTCAATCCCTTTGTGCTGGACTCAAAGACCATTGAAAAAAAATAACCGACCACGCCTCTTTTGGGAAAATTTAGATAACGCCCAGCACCTTGATACACAAAATAGTTTTTTTATATCACACATCAACTTCTATCATCCATTTACAGTAAACCCAGCTCCCACAATTATGTTTTTTATTTCACATCTGTAAGCACGCTGAGCATGCTCAAACCGCGCCCAATTCCACAACAGTTACAGTTTTTATAAAGCACTAACAGCTCCAGAATTCAACTGCTACTACATTCATTCAAGGCATTAGACACATGTCATTTGTATATACGGTCCAATTATCCCTAATAGATACTCACAGAACAACAAAAATAACTACATATTCCATTATCCAACTTGCACTGCAAAAAAAAACACATTTAGTTTAGATCAGGAAGAGAGATAAGGGAACAATTGAGAGAGAGAAGAGAAAAAAACAACTTATTGCAAGCCTGAATTAAGGGAGGACTGTTTTTGTTTACAGCTGCTAGGGGAAGAAAGGTACACACGGATACTGGCAAAGCGACATATTCCAAAGGAAATCAGTCCCTATACACACAGAAACACAGACAGCTGCACAGTGTAATAAAATACAAAACATAATATCTGAAAAAATGAACATTGCATTTAGATTATGTAGAAAATATCAGCAATAAATTAAAAAAAAATAATTAGCAAAATAATACAGAAAGCAGACAGCGCGCAAGCAACATCAACGCAAAGGACATAAAAACAGCGCATAGGAAAACAAAAGCGCAGTGGATTGGCTCTCAATGGAAACCAGGAAACCATTTGCTATAGGAGAAGAAATTGGACATATGTAATCAATTAAAATAAAATGAAATACTCACAATGACAAGCAGTCAAAAACTCCAGAACGGAGGTACAATACACATAGACGCAAAACTGACAAACTCAACTAGAAACATCTTTTTTTTTTACGACTTTCAATTTCCAGAAGAGATAAATAAACACATACTCAAGCACTTTTAGACTCTCAACCAGAGCCGTAAACGGGCGAGTTACAGACGCGATTCGCTCTGCGGGGAATCAAACGATCTAAACAAACAAAAGACAAAGCCTTGCAACAAAAAAACGAACAAGCTGTCTCAGCCAAAACCATAAAACTAAATACAGTTGCAAGAAAAAGTATGTGAACCCTTTGGGATTACGTGGAGTTTTGCATGAATTGGTAATAAAATGTGCTCTGATCTTCATCTAAGTCACAACAATTTGAAAAACACAGTCTGCTTAAATAATACAACACAAACATATGTTTTCATGTTTTTATTGAACAGAACATGTAAACATTCACAGTGCAGGGTGGAAAAAGTATGTGAACCTTTGGACTTAATAACTGGTTGACCCTCCTTTGGCAGCAATAACCTCAACCAAACATTTCCTGTAGTTGCAGATCAGACCTGCACAACGATCTGGAGTAATTTTGGACCCCTCCTCTTCACAAAACTGTTTCAGTGTAGCAATATTCTTTGGATGTCTGGTGTGAATCGCTCTCTTAAGGTCATGCCACGGCATTTCAATCGGGTTGAGGTTAGGACTCTGACTGGGCCACTCCAGAAGACGTATTTTGTTTTGTTGAAGCCATTCTTTTGTTGAATTACTTGTATGCTTTGGGTCATTGTCCTGTTGCAGCACCCATCCTCTGCGGAGCTTCAGTTGGCGGACAGATGTTCTTACGTTTTCCTGCAAAATGTCTTGATAAACTCTGGAATTCATTATTCCATCAATGACAACAATCCGTCCAGGCCCTGAGGCAGCAAAGCAGCCCCAAACCATGATGCTCCCTCCGCCATGTTTTACAGTGGAGATGAGGTTTTGATGTTGGTGTGCTGTGCCTTTTTTACTCCACACATAGTGTTGTGTGTTTTTCCCAAACAACTCAATTTTGGTTTCATCTGTCCACAGAATATTTAGCCAGTAGTGCTGTGGAACATCCAGGTGCTCTTTTGCAAACTTCAAACGAGCTGCAATATTCTTTTTGGACAGCAATGGCTTCCTCCGTGGTGTCCTCCCATGTACTCCATTCTTGTTTAATGTTTTCCTTATTGTAGATGTGTCAACAAAAATGTTAGCATGTGCCAGAGATTTCTGTAAGTCTTTAGCTGACACTCTAGGATTCTTCTTTACCTCATTAAGCATTCTGCGCTGTGCTCTTGCAGTCATCTTTACAGGACGACCACGCCTAGGGAGAGTAGCAACAGTGCTGAACTTTCTCCATTTGTAGACAGTCTGTCTTACCGTGGACACATGAACTTCAAGGCTTTTGGAGATACTTTTGTAACCCTTTCCAGCTTCATGCAAGTCAACAATTCTTGATCGTAGGTCTTCTGAGAGCTCTTTTCTGCGAGGCGTGGTTCACATCAGGCAGTGCTTCTTGAAACCAGTAAACCCAAAACTGGTGTGTGGTTTTTAAAGGGCAGGACAGCTTTCAGCAACACATCCAATAATGTCACAGTGATTGGACTCAAGGTTGGCTCACTCCTGGCTCCAATTAGCACATGAAAACATATAATGTTTGTGTTGTATTATTTTAAGCAGACTGTGTTTTTCAACTAAGGCCGGGGGCACACTAGGCATTTTCTTTAACGTACTATCGTGCGTTAAAGAAAACGTTAATACACCGCCCCCCCCTCGATGCCCACCTGCCCCCCTCCACAAGGCTGCAAAGCGCAATCCTCCTATGGAGGATCGCGTTTTGCAACCCCGTCGACGCACATCCTAGCGCATCGACAGTGATGATCGCTAGGTGCACACATGCTATGCGCGCACTAAGTGCGCGCGCAAGCATGTGACCGGCTCCATCCACAGCATCAACGCTGCGCCGGGCGCCGGTAATGCGCGCTAGTGCACACAAGAAAATGCCTAGTGTGCCCCCAGCCTTAGATGAAGATCAGAGCACATTTTATGACCTATTCATGCAAAACTCCACGTAATCCCAAAGGGTTCACATACTTTTTCTTGCAACTGTATAACCAGAAAGGCATTAAGATTCATGATCTGAACAAACTAATGTAATATTTGAATGGCAGATTCCACTTCTGAGGCCAATTGTTAAATTATAACCTTAAGCAAACAAAAACAAATTTTCCCTTTTAAAATTACCATATATGGAATGCCATAAACCTTTTTCAAGTTTCTTCTTATATAGCAAAAAGAAAGGACGCGCGCACGCCAGGGCGGAGAACGTAAAACCAGCCACACACAAGATAGCTGCAATATGTCTGCCTTTCTTTGTAGACAAACCAATTTATTAGAGTTCAAAGAACTTACAGCCAATCAACATATAGATATATTTCTACGTCAGAGTTTAACCAACAGTGAGGCATAAGCACTTATTACCATATATGGTTCACAAGAAATCTTTTTCCGATATTCCCGCTTCTGCGCGAATTTTCCTGCACTGAATATAACAGGAAATCGGCCACAGCTCAGATCCTATAGAAGGAACACCTGTCTATGCAGAATTGACACTGAAAAAATGGAGGGGGGGATTTCACAGCCCATTTTATCAGAACAGGCTTTTCAAGACAAAATATTTATTAAATTTTATACAGGAAATTAAAATCTAACAGCTATTACTTAACCATTGAGATTATAATCAATGTGTGAGTGTCTTTAAAATAATTTGGTTGATGGTTGTGTTCATTCAGACACATTTTTAGGAATTCCAATAAAAGTTATATTTTAAATGGCTTACTTCACCAACATGTTAATTATTTATTTAAATCTGGGTTACCCCCATTAGGAGTTGAAATAGCCTCCAAAATTGGGTCATTTCCATTTTTTCATTTTGACTAAATACACTACGCATTATTTGTTCTAGAACATGACGTACACATATAATAATGATATATTATAAATCTGCAGAGTCTGTCCGGAAAGAACGATATATTATATGTCTGGGTCGTATAATAAAACGTGACTTCAAATCGCGTTTAAACATCATGAGTAAAAGCGTAAAAAATGAGCTCACCACAAAGGCTTGAAATGGCTCAGCAGTGAAGGGGTTAAACATGATGAGCATAAAACAGTCAAAATGAGCTCAGCAGTGGAGGGGTTAAAAAGTAAAAACATGTAAATTTGGTTATTTCTAATCTCAGGACAAAATTTCGAAACTATTTAGCTGGGGTCTTTTTTGGCGGTTGTAGATTTTGGGGATTAGATTTCGAAAAAGTGTTTGTTCCATTTTTTCCCTTGTCCTGCCCTGGAGATAAAGGGGTAAAAATAGTATGTGGGCAATAGCCTCAACTGCCCTTGTTGGACAGGTTCCACTTACACAATGCAATATCCAGAGTGTTTAGTGTCATTACAATATACTATGTTGAATGCCACAAATTGATAATTCATGCAGCAATCTATCAGGCCTAAAGGGTGAAGTCAGGAGAATTGGCAGAAGTGAAAATTCTAGGACAAATAGCCGATTTGGAAAGTGAAATGAATGGGAGAATTTTTTCGGTTTGGCTATTAGACCTAGACTTTTCAGTTTTCCTGCCAATTCTCCTTAGTTTCACATTTAGTGAATAGACCTGTATGTATCAGCTTCCCAGCATGTTCATCAGGAATCTATACATTGTAGGTCTATGGTAAACAAATCAGCTAGTCACAACATATGTGCACTTTCTCTGATGATTAACATATTTTACTCCAGATGCTGCAGAATATCTTCTTGATGATGTTCGAGCATTCCTTTGGAAACCTTGAGAGTGTTGTCAATGCTGTCATATTTAGGCTGGAATATAAATGGAGGTCTATAAAAGTGAAACTCAGGAGAATGACTGGAGAAGTGAAAATTCTAGGTCAAAATAGCCAAACCAGAAAAAATCTCCCATTTATCTCACTTTGTTCTCTTCTGCCAGTTCTTCTGGTTTTCACCTTTCTCTGAATAGCCCTGTTAATCTGTAAGATTAAAAAAAGACAGTTTCCCTTCAACAGAAAACACATGTAGCTTTAGGCTGGGTTCACACCTAAGCGTTTTACAGCACGTTCCTACGCACTGTAAAACGCTCAAACAGTGCAATCCCATGATTCCCTATGTGTGCATGTCACACCTGGCCGTTTCTCAGCGCGCATGAACGCGCTGATAAACTGCCGACGCACAAAGAAGTTCGGGAGCTTCTTTTCTGCAGATAGCCGCGCGTTCGCGGCCATATCATAGCCGCCAACGCGCGCGCAACGCGCGTGCACGCGTTTGTATGCGCGAACGCGCGTAAAAAAAACGCACGCATTGCGCGACGCTGCGCAACGCGTAGGTGTGAACCCAGCCTTAATCACTTAATTTCACAGTTTATTCACAGGAAAAATTATGGGTTTCACATTGAATTAGTACTTGGGGGGGGGGGACAACAACCCAAAACACCTACAGGGTTATTCAGAGAGTGGTGAAAAGCAGGAGAATGACTGGAGAATGGAAAATTCTAGGTCAAAATAGCAATTTGGAAAGTGAGATGAATGGGAGAATTTTTCTGGTTTGGATATTTTGACCTAGATTTTTCCATTCTCCAGACATTCTGCTTTTCACCGCTCTCTGAATAACCCTGCTAGCTTCAAAGAAACCTCAGTAATTTGAGTGCGGCGGAACATTGTATTACAATTATCAGAAGAAAAAACACATTGCCTGTGTACATTTTGTTTAATCGATTTCTTAAATATGAATTAAAATGTATAATATTGCATTAGCTACAATAGTTACGAGGGATTACTTTTATCCCACTTCAGGGGAAATGTGTTTTCCATCATCATCATTGCATATCAGTGAGTGATCTGTCATTAACTAATAAAAAAGGGGGGGGATAGTGAGCGGTTTCACTGGATCAGTGTTAATTACCAAAACTAGCCAAATAAGAACACATTTTTTTTCTTCAATTCTTTGAACACTAAAACTCTACCATTAAAGATCTCCAGTGTTGCTCTGCTGTCATATTTTTGTAGCTTTATTTATTTCCATTGTACCTGAATTTGGGAATTGTAGGCAATAAATATCTGGGTGGCAGAAACTTTGATTTCTGCATTTAACAGTGGTTTCCAACCCTGGTCCTCAAGTACCCCTAACATGCCAAATTTAAAAGGGACACTACCAAATACATAAACTGTAACTAGATTACATGTGCATTACAAATAAAAACACTTTATAAAACACATGCTGCTGTTTTTTTCTGTGTATGAAGTAATTGCATGTAAAAAGGGAAAATAAACTTTTTTTTTTAATCTGTTTCCATTTTGTGGATTTTTCCCGTGGTACAACATTAACCAAAAGCCATGCAAAAGCTTTACTGCTGTTTTTTAAAATTAAATCTACATTATTTAACAGTTAATGAGGCGGAGGAGGGAATGTTTAGATAAGGTGGCAGGGGTCTATTGTTCTCCAAGCTAACTGAGATATGGGATGGCAGCTGAAAGAGAGAAGACAGGGAGCTTTAAAGGCTTGTAAGATACCCCTTAGTAATGTCCTTTGAATACATCCCACACAATACAATGATTTGAGTCAGTGAAGGACCCATAGACTCCATTCTATCACCAAAGCCACACAGTGAGGAGGAATTGATGGAAAGATACTGTGTGTGGGGGGGGGGGTGGCAGTTTGCATCACAAAAGATCACACAATGGATGCACCCAGTGACACATATAGAGTAAAATATTTTTTTAACTAAACATAGAAGAGCAAAAGCACATGTAAGATAGCAGCAACCACATCAAATTTAAAGCGACAACCGCATAGGAGGCGCTGCAAGTGTCCATTGCTGGACAATTGATAGGCTGGGGTTATTTAGAGGTCAAGTTTGGTAGCTCAGAGGTGGTTTCAGCAAGCTGAAACTGCTTCTGAGCTGGTTTGTTGCAGCGGGAAAATCTGAACAGTTGATTGGTTAATCAGCTGTTCAGCAGCACGAGCCGTTGCACGTGCAATCAAGGGCGGGAAATTTCAAACAGCTGATTGGATATCAGCTGTTTGAGAGCTCGAGGCAAGTTCCAGAGTTTTATAAATTAAGAGTTCTGAGGTAGCTTTGGCAATTACCTCAGCTGTTTTAGAAGATTGGATCCTGTAGCAGCGTTTCCTGACATGGAAGATCTACTGCGCCGTTTAGAAGAGAGAGCCCGGCTATCCGGGGGAGAAGAATGGCTACGCAGCTGTTTAGCTGTTGCTCCTGCAGTTGCAGCATATGAGGAGTGCGCTTCAGAGTTGCCAGCAGATGGCAGCACCAGAGCGTCTGGAAGAAGTCAAGAGGCAGGTCCCAGCCGGGGTGTAGCTAGGAACCTGGACCACAGCTCCTGTTTCCGGGGGGGATTCATCAGAGAGATGCACAGAGTCAGGGAACTTGAAGAGGAAGAGAATACCACGGCAGAAGATGATTTTTTTCTCCACCTACAAGTGCTGGACCGAGAAGAAAGAGGACTAACAGCAAAAGGAAGGCGGCTGTTAGGTCTACAGGACCTGAGGAAGGAAGAAACACTCAGCAGCTGCAGTCTGCTTCAGAAGATCTAGAAGAAGGGACGAGCAGCGCTGGAGTGGCACAGCAGACTGGTGAGAGCTTCCCTGGGGTTCAAAGGGTAGAAAAGCTAGGGAAAGTGTGTAATCTGCTTTCTAATATGCTTAAAAATATGCAGCGGGGTCCAGCCCAGCGTAGGAGGAGGGGTAGGAGAAGGAAACCGCTAAGTTACAAAAAAAGAAAATTGATGAGGTTTCCTTTAGGAACCGGTTACATGTGATATGTCACAGCTAGGTTTGTCATTAAAATAAAGTGTTAAGAAAAGATTTGGAGAGGGGAGTATATAGATATTCTATCTTTATTACCAGCATCAAAAAGAATTTTGAGTGAAACAGGATAAAAGATGAAGACAGACGGCGGGCAGTTCCGAGGTCCTTTAAAATTGGTTACAGGCTTTCTAATTTAAGACCAGCTCCACTGAGCCTGGCTCTTGTGACATCCCAAGTGGCATTCTAAGTGGACGCGCAGAGTTGATTCCTGGAGTTGCGGACTGGAGGAAGGAACTACAAG
Source organism: Leptobrachium leishanense (assembly GCA_009667805.1). Lineage (NCBI taxonomy): Eukaryota > Metazoa > Chordata > Amphibia > Anura > Megophryidae > Leptobrachium > Leptobrachium leishanense. The sequence goes on along the minus strand of RXON01000364.1, from coordinate 26,262 downwards.
GCCCAATTTTACTCTGGTAAACGCACGTCTATATCATGCTTTCTCTCACGCTTCTGCTCTTTACTTCTACCTTTCTCCTTAAATGGAACTCCTGCCCCTCTACCACCGACCCCTACACTATCTGCATCTCTCCCTCCCTCCTCTCGTCCCACATGATGGCCTCACATGAGCTCCTTTGTTTCCTCAGAACATGGTCTCCCTCTAACTCTCGTGCTGCCAATCACTCCCACAAATCCCATTCCCACCTTCTCTTTCTCACCCTCCTGCTGTTACTCTATTCAGGTGACATATCCCTAACCCTGGCCCCACAACACATCCAATACTTCCTCTCATCCTATCTCCATCGCACATAAATCACCTCCCTGCAAGCCCAGCAACCTCATTCCCATAATCCCTCAGCGCCTGTCCTCTTTCTCCTGCGCCCTCTGGAACGCTCGCTCTGTGTGCAACAAACTCACAGCAATCCATGACCTCTTCCTTTCAAACTCCTTCAACCTCCTAGCTTTAACTGAAACCTGGCTAACTCCCTCTGACACGGCCTCCGTTGCTGCTCTCTCACATGGCGGTCTACACTTGAGCCATACCCCCAGACCGGGTGAGAGAAATGGTGGCGGGTCGGAATCCTGCTCTCTCCCACCTGCACCTACCAGCATCTCCCTCCACCCCCATCCCTCTCCTTCTCCTCCTTCGAGACACACTGCATCCGCCTGTTCTCTCCTCTGGCTCTCAGGGTGGCAGTCATCTACCGCCCACCGGGACCAACCTCCCAGTTCTTTGACCACTTTGCTACCTGGCTTTCTCACTTCCTGTCTTCTAATCTTCCATGCCTAATTCTCGGGGACTTCAACATTCCCATTGATGATCCTTCCGCCCTGCTGCCTCCAAACTTCTTTCACTCACGTCCTCCCTTGGACTCACACAATCCTCCCTCCTCCCTACCCACCGCGATGGTCACGCTATTGACCTTGTCTTTTCCAACCTCTGCTCCATTTCTGAGTTCAACTGTCGCCCTTTCCCCATCTCTGACCACCACCTTCTCTCTTTCAACCTATCTGGACTTCCTAAACACCCTGCTCCCCCACCCCGCACACACACTCGCAGAAATCTACATGCTGTGGACCCCCATCAATTCTCCAACCTACTTCACCACCTCCCTCATACCTCATCCTTCACCTGCCCTGATGCTGCCACTAATCACTACAACACTACTCTTATCTCTGCTCTAGACACTCTTGCTCCTCTTCGACTCTGTAAGGCCCCACGCCGCCAGCTTCAGCCCTGGCACACCCTCCAGACACGCTACCTGCAAAGATGCTCCCGCACCGCAGAGCGTGCCTGGAGGAAATCCCGCTCTGAAGCTGATTTTGTTCACTTCAAGTTTATTCTCCGGTCATACACCTCTGCCCTCCACTTGGCCAAACAATCCTTCTTCTCATCTCTTATATCTACGCTGTCCTCCAACCCTAAACGGCTCTGGTCCACCTTCAACACCCTCCTCTACCCACCTGCACCTCCCCCCACAGCTGCCTTCAGCGCTCAAAACCTGGCAGACTACTTCCTCAGTAAAACTCTAAATATCAGAAGCAACATCCCAACACAAGATAGTTATCTGCCACCTCCACTCCCAGAGGTCCCCTCTGCCACCCTCTGCCGCTTCCTCCCAGCCACTGAGGAGGAAGTCAATTCCTTATTGTCCTCCTCACATCTCACCACGTGCCCGCTCGACCCCATTCCCTCACATCTAATTCCTCCCCTCTCCTCCTCCCTCACCCCTGCTCTCACACACATCTTCAACCTATCTCTCTCCACTGGCTCCTTTCCATCCGCCTTCAAACACGCGCTAGTTACCCCTTTACTAAAGAAACCATCCCTCGATCCAACTCTCCATCCAACTACCGCCCTGTATCCCTGCTTCCCTTCACATCAAAGCTCTTAGAAAAACTAGTCTTCAACCGCTCTCCCTCTTCCTGTCCTCCAATTCCCTACTTGACCCCCTGCAATCTGGCTTCCGTCCCCTACACTCAACTGAAACTGCCCTCACCAAAGTCACCAACGACCTCCTAACTGCTAAAAAACACGGCCACTATTCTATTCTCATCCTGCTTGACCTCTCGGCTGCTTTTGACACTGTTGACCACCCCCTCCTTCTACAGACCCTCAACTCTCTGGGTCTCGGTGACACTGCACTCGCTTGGGTCGAATCCTATTTATCCAACAGGTCCTTCTGTGTGTCCTTTGCTGGAACTCCTCCTCCTCATTGCCTCTATCTGTTGGTGTACCTCAAGGCTCTGTCCTTGGTCCTCTGCTCTTTTCCATCTACACCTCCTCCCTGGGCAAAATCATCAACAGCTTTGGCTTCAATTACCACCTCTACGCTGATGACACTCAGATCTACCTCTCTACCCCTGATCTCTCTCCCCTGTCCTTTCAAAAGTCAGTGACTGTTTATCTGGCATCTCCTCCTGGATGGCCTCCCACCACCTAAAGATCAACATGTCAAAGACTGAACTCCTACTTATTCCTCCCTCCAATGCCTCCCCACCTCCTGACTTCTCTATCACGGTGGAGGGTATCACCATCTCCCCATCAAACCAAGTTCGCTGTCTTGGAGTTACACTTGACTCTGCTCTTTCCTTCATCCCCCACATCAAGTCTCTTTCCTCCTCCTGCCGATACCAACTGCGTAATATTTCCAGAATTCGGCCATTTCTTACCGCTGTCACACCAAAAACAACTCATACACGCCCTGGTAATCTCCCGACTCGACTATTGCAATAATCTCTTATCTGGCCTCCCTCTGTCCCGCCTCTCCCCCCTACAATCCATCCTGAACGCCTCCGCCAGGCTAATTCACCTCACCCGCCGCTCTGTCTCTGCCGCTCCCCTCTGCGAGTCCCTTCACTGGCTCCCCATCCACTGCAGAATTAAGTTCAAAATCCTTATCCTTACCTACAAAACCCTCACTAACTCGGCTCCCACTACCTGTCCTCACTAATCACCAAATACACCCCGCCCGCTCCCTAAGGTCAAACAGTGACCTGCGACTAGCTTCTCCCCGCATCACCTCTTCCCATGATAGACTGCAGATTTCTCACGCGCAGCCCCACTCTCTGGAACGCTCTCCCTCGTACTGTCAGACTTTCACCTAACTTCTCTTCCTTCAAACGCTCCCTTAAAACGTTCCTATTTAGGGAAGCCTACCACCCAACTCACTGACGCAACCATCAATCACTCTCACCTTACAGTCCTCTCCTCCTGTTTCCAACCCCAACCCTCCTAGATTGTGAGTTCCTACGGGAATAGGGCCTCATCTCCTCCTGTACTGTTTGTCAAATGTTGTTCAATGTATTGTAACCCTGTCTATACTGTGCTTATTGTACAGCGCTGCGGAATATGCTGGGCGCTTTATAAATAAAGAATAATAATAATAATTTAGCGAAGTGTAATCTGTGAAAAGCAGCAGAGTTGAGTATTGGCTTTTTCAGCATTTGACAGTATTTTGGATGCATATAAAAGCTTTTTGGTGGTCTTGCGTGGTACACTTATTGATGATTTGTTTCGCCAGAAGGTTTCAGTTCATTAAGAAATTACAGTGGGGAGTTAAAGAAGTCGGGCTGTGGGTGAGCACCATGATGTCATAAAAGCCTTTTGTTAATAAAGCAGCAGGTAACAGTAATATTTTTAGTCAGAGAAAAGGGGTCTGCTGGGCTTTTAACGAAACACAGTGCAAATGGCAGGGGAACTGTAAAGTCATGAATGCTTGACTTGTGGTGGTGGTTCACATTCAGCTGCTAAATGTTTTAAAAGAGGTGTCTCTCAGGCCAATTTTCAAAGCTCCCGGGCTACCGACTCCGGTGAGGCTGGAAAAAATGTATCCGTTCTTAAGCATTTACCCAAACAAGGAGAAGGCCAACTTAATAATTGAAGGTTTTTAGTTCAGGGTTTTGTGTTCCGGTTTATAGTTCAGATGAATTGGTTTGGGTTGAGAATTTAAAATCCGTTAAGGTTAATTTAGAAATGGCAAAGGTTAAAGTTCAAAATGAGGGGGGCGGAGCTAGCAGCAGCAGCAGGCAGCCGTGTTTCAGAGGAGCTCCGCATTGAGCCAGCGTTTTACCGCCTTTTTCCTCCTCCTACACGGCGTCTTGCAGTGCTCGGTTGCCCCGGAGTGGTCTGGGGATTGCCGTGCTCCTTACCGGCTATCGAACGGGTGTTCGAGGTGCTCTGCAGCGTTTTTCCCGGACTTGGGCCTAGTGACGGCGGCCATTTTTGAAGCCTCGTGCCAGCAACGAACGGACCTCTGTGCCTGCGGTGATTGCAGCGACATGCCAAACGGCGGACGGCGAAGGGGAGCTCCCGCCAGCGGGATATTAGGGACACGCTGACAGGTGGGTCTGTTACTGGAGGGGGAAGGTGATTGTGCCTCTCCCTCCAAATTATGGATCGCCTGGGGAAGACGACGGTTCCTGGCCAAGCGGAGACGGAGCGGGGATGATTGTGGCTCTCCCCTCAGAACCTGTCGCAAGATTTGCGCCCACTCTCCGCAGCGGCGAAGAAGCGGGCGCAGAAAAAGCGTAAGGCCGCGCTGGCGGTGTCCTCTCAGGCCCTGACTGGCGAGGACTCAGCCGACGAATCTCAACTTTCTACCACCAGCAGCGGGCCCCGCATAGAAACCCTGGCCGGAACTGGTGCCTCAGGCGACAGTGACTGTGCCGAAAGTAGCCCCTTTGGCGACGAGTACCGCTGACTCCGCGTCAAGAGGAGAAGATGAACATCTTCCTGCCACAAAAGGTGACTTCTACAGAATTTTAAATGAGCTGCGAGAGATACGGGAAATCTGGAAACCAGAAGTGGCTGCGGTCCGCGAGGAGGTCGCTGCGGTACAGGTTCAGGTGGTGGAGGTCCAAGCGACTACCTCCGCGATGAAGCTGGAACAGACTCGTCTCTCGGACCAGGTTGTCGCACTTCAGTCGCAGATGGAGGTTCTGACCCGCTCCGTGGAAACATTAGAATCTCGACACAGACGCCGTAACATACGGGTCAGGGGTGTCCCAGATTCGGTTTCGGCTGAGGAACTGTTGCCCTATGTCACTCGTTTGGCCCTCCAGGTCGTTGGGCTACCATTGGATACGCCAGATGTCGTTGGCTCTGTATTTCGGGTCCGGAGACCTGCTTCGTCCCTAACGGGAGCACCGAGGGATGTTGTGGTAGCTTTTCGCGATGTGGCTTTTAAGGTGAAGATTATGACTACCCCTGGCGCACGAGATCCGGTGCAATTCGAGGGATCTACCCTGGCACTTTACCACGACCTACCATTTCAGACCTTGATGGCACGACGCCGTTTTAGAGAGTGACGTCTACCCTGCGCAGGAAAGGAATTCGCTACCGGTGGGGCCCGGCGGGCACTTTGGTGGTAACGCACGCTAATGTACCTTATACAATTACGGACCCTGCTACAGCTTGGACTGACCTTGCGACGGCCGGTATTCCCCTGGACCCTCCGGAGATACAGCCGGGATGAAGATTATCCTACCCCTCCATATGCTTTTTGTTATAATTGCTTTTCCGACGAATCCCCCGGACTGTTTTGTTTCTGATTTTGTTTTTAATTTTCAGCTATACGACTTCGGCACGATTTTCTGATTCACGCATGGTCTATTCTTTAGCCGACCGTTAAATTTGAACGCATTGTTTGTAGCTTAACTTTTCCTCATTCACGCTAGACTTTGCCACCGGACTTTTCGTCTTCGGTTTAACAGGCCATATATGGCTGCATTTTCGTTTGATTTCATGATCTTTCTTTGTACTTTTAATCTTTAAATAAAGAATTTAAAAAAAAAAAAAGTTCAAAATGAAGTAGATTTAGGTAGGATGTGATCCCGTTTAGTAGTTTTCGTTTGTCCCCATTAGGTTTAGTGCCCAAGAAAGAGAAAAATTCGTTTAGGTTAATTCACCACCTGTCTTTCCCTGCAGGTCAATGACCTGTTTCCATTAAAGTATTCCACATTTGAGGCTTTAGATTGGGTGCTGGCATGTGACCAGAATGCGCTCATGTCTAAAGTTGATATTGAGGCAGCATTTAGTTTATTACCCATGAATCCTGATTGCTATAGGTCATTAGGTTTTCAGTTAGAAGGTAAATTTTATTATGATAGATGTTTACCTATGGGCTGTTCCCTGTCTTGTTTCTATTTTGAAACATTTGCAACCTTTTTGGAGTTGGTCTTGGTGTTTAAAACAGGTATTGGGTCCATTATTCATTATTTGGCCTTTTTTTTTATTTTTTTTATTTATAGGCAGAGAAGGTTCTGATGTTTGTTTTCAGCTGTTGAAAGTGTTTTGTGACATGGCGGAAGAATTTGGTGTTCCTTTGGCTAAGGAGAAAACTGTTCTTCCTACTACTTGTCGGCAATTTCTTGGTATTATAATAGATTCTTCCAGGATGGAATGCAGATTGCCTGATGAGAAGGTTACAAAGTTAACAAGCAAGCTGCTGAGGATAAAAAGTGCACAAAGTGTCAGTGAAAGAGTTATAAGAGTTGCTGGGCATGTTAGCTTTTGCTTCTAGGGTGATTCCTATGGGTCGAGTATTTACTAGGAAAATGTCTTTATCAATAGCAGGGATGAGATGCCCTCATTGGCACGTTAGGATTAGCAAGGAAATAGATGATATTTCCATATGGTTGGATTTTTTTTTATGTCACTTTAACGGCAAAACAATTTGGCAGCAAGGTTTTATTTTTAACACCGATCTTAAATTTTTCACAGATGCATCTGGCTCTGTTGGTTTTGGTCTATTTTGGGATGGGAAATGGAGTTTTGGAGTTTGGCCAGTTAGTTGGGTTGAAGCTGGTTGGACAAAGGAATCTCACGCTTTTGGAGTTATTCCCTATTATAGTGGCATTGGAGATTTGGGGCAAGGATTTTGCGAATAAAAGAATTAAGGTGTTATGTGATAAAGAGTGTTGTTGATGCAATTAATTCAGAGAGGTTCCTCCCCACAGGTTGTTACACTGTTACGTAGATTAGTTTTGCTATGTTTATGCAATAACATCTGGTTAAAAGCAGTACATGTGGCAAGTAAAACCAATCTAGCTGACGCTATTTCTCGTTCGCAGTGGTCAAGGTTCAAGGAGCTGGCACCGGAGGCGGAGGAAATGCCTGTTCCAGTGCCCTTGCACGTTTGGGATCTAATTTTTCCGCAGTGAACGATTTACTGAAAGCATCTGTGTCTAAGTCTACCTGGGTGGCTTATGTGAAAGCCTGGGAGGTTTGGGTGGAATTTGCGGCAGCTCAACAATCTAACCCATTAGCGATGGATTTAGAAACGGCAATTGGTTTTATATTGCAATTGACGCAGTGTAAAGTAGCAAAAGCCTTTTTGTAGCGCACAATTTCCGGTATTAATTTTTTGCACCAAGCTACTGAGTGGTAAGCCAGTGCTTGGGGAATTTTTGATTAAACAGATGGTGAAAAGTTATGCTAGACATGGAAGAGTAAAAGATTCTAGACGTCCAATTTCCTTTGCTCTCCTTCAACAGTTGATAGTTAAGTTAAAACCTTTTTGTCTAAATGACTGAGTTGAGTTTAAGTTATCTTTTTTATTAGCATTTTTTGCCGCTCTGCGTTTAAGCGAGTTGGTTTCTCAATCCAAATTTAGACCTTCGGGTCTTCAGATTGAGGATGTTATGGTAGGTGAAAGGAAATTGTCCATCTTTGTCAGCAGATTCAAAACTGATCAAGAAGGCAAAAGGATCGTGGATTCATATTTATGCTATTAACGATAAAGAATTTTGTGCAGTTAGGTCTTTGAGAAGGTTTTTTCAGTAAGGCCTTCAGAAATAAGGCAGCTTTTAATACATGAAAATGGGTCACCTCTGACCAGATACCAGTTTAATGCTGCACTTAAGGCTGTCTAAGGCTTTTAGGTTTGGGCAAAGAAAAGTTTACTTCACTCTTTTCGTATAGGAGCAGCATCGGTAGCGGCAGATTTGGGTTTTTCGCCAGACCACATTAAAAAATTGGGGCGATGGAAATCCAATTGCTTTAAGTGCTGTGTCAGGATTAACATGCTGTAATCTTGTTCTAACTTTTGTTTTATCAATCAGGCTTTTAGGAGGGCCTGCGTCAGACCATATGGTATTAATTTAGGTATGGACATTGCTGCAGTTTCAGTTTACTGGAAAGGAGTCGGCGGCTTGAAGTTACAAGATTTAAAGAGTTTTTGGAAGAATGCTGTGCAACGTTTCCTTCACCGGATGTAATCATCTTCCACTGTGGTGGAAATGACATTGGGAGCATGAAATCCCTACAGTTGCTGTTTTCTATTAAAAATGTGTTTATTGATTTTAAACAGTTTCCAGAGGCTTTGCTAGTATTTTCTGAGATTACTCCAAAACCATCGTGGAATAATGAGAAAGGTCTCAGAGCGCTGGAAAATCAACAGGGCTTATGGAGAAGTTTTTACCAGTGCTGGGAGGGTTTAGCTTTAGGCACGTAGATTTAGAAGGGAATTGTGTGGGTTTATATGCGGAGGATAGGATTCATCTCTGTTATTGGTTCAGATATTTTTAATAATGGGTTGCAGAGCCTGTTGGAAAGAGCCGTAGCATTGGTGGGATGGGCCTCAGCATCATTTGTTTGAATGATGTTTCGGCGTTGGGTACAGGTCGCCCCTTATTGGGGTGGATGGAGACAGAAGGGTTCCCAAGCTGGCTGAGAACAGGGGCGGTTTGGGAATTGTTACAATATTGTTTATAAGGTTTAAGTGTTTATGCCTCCAAATTACCCTTAAATAAAAGCTACGGCCAACTATTCCAAAGTTAATTGGTGTCTGTCGGTTATTTGGTAAATATATTTATTTATACATATATATTTGGATTCATAGTCCATGCAAGGGACACACAAAATAAGAATATTTCATTTTTTTGGTGATAGTGGCCTTTTAAGGATTCTCTTGGAGAAATGCAGATTGAATCCTGCAATCACTGAGCAGCAAATCATATCACCTGTGCTGAGCTTCACATATCTGGAAAACCTGACCTGTTAGGGGGACCTGAGGACCAAGAATGGGAACCACTGCCATATAAAGACTTTTAAAAAAAAAAATGTTTTACCTTGGTGCAGCTGCAGTTTGCTTTGCAGCTGCTGTCTCTCTTCCCCTATCACTGTGCTCCAACCCTGTGCTACTCTATTCTGAAACCAAAGGCAGGAATTCCCAGCCTGATGACACAAAGCATGACGAAAATATCTACAGCCACATCAGCGCTCCAGAAGAAATGTTATAAAGTGGGCAGAAAACAAGTAAATGGCTATAACTGCTCCAAACGTGTATATTACAATATTTTTACAGGCTTATTGTAGAAATCCCTATAATACCACTTTCAGAATATTTACTTTAGAACTGCAGTACAATTTTGCAGTTTTTAAACTCCTCTGCTTTAGAATGCATCATGCAAAGCGTTCCATCTAGTTCTTTAACAACCTCTCGGATCTTTTCTGCTTCTTTTGTTTTTGCTCCATCTGCCAGTTCTTGGGCCCCTTTTACAACGTATGCAATGTCAACCCCTATAAAGAGCACTGCAAAAACCCCAGAGACAGCCCCTGCGATGCGGGTACTACGAGCTGCCAACTTGACTCCTTGAGCTGCGGTAGCTGACAGTTTGGACAGGTGAATCAACCGGGCAACATTTCCTGCTGTGTACAAACCTCTACCACCCAATCTACCTAGGTCTACATCGTTTAAACCTAATAAAGACTTAATTTCATCAATCAATTCAATAATCTTTGATAATATATCTTGCATCTTTTCTTCCCCTTCTTTAGCTTTTTTTATAATTACTTCCGCCTTTTCACACTGGTTTTTAATATGCACATTGTCAGCAATCGATGCTGCAGCACTGGTGACGCCTCCAGCAGCAGCTGCTGCCACACCAATACCTGTGATTGCTAGTGATGCACCAAGTGTGAATGGAGATAGAATGAGTCCAGCAATGGTGGCAACACCACCTGCTATTCCAACAGAACTCCCGACGACATTGGTGATGACAGCTTTTCTATGGAAGTTGTCCACTTCATCTGCGATACTGTGCAATTCTTTAATGTATTCCTCTAAGTCGCTTATGAATGTTTTCTGATTGCTGTCAAACTCCTCAATATACATCTTGACCTGTTTTCAAAAAATATAACAGTTTATAAAATTGCAAGTCTTTTCACATATTTTCTATGTGCATGTGTCATGCGCCTGGCCTAGCATTGTGTGCAGGAGTATGGGTGTGAGCCCAATGTGCAGCGAATAGGAGCAGAAGGCAGGTAACAGATATGAACCAAGATACAATAAAATACACGAGAACTAAATAACAGGAGGAGACTTGGCAAGATGGGAACTTATTGCAGAAGGGAGGAGAAGCAGGAAAAAAAGGGCTTATAGTAAACAGGAGGATGGCTGGGAGTAATGGGAACTCAAGATTGGAGGAGCTAGGAGGCAGGATAAACAGAGGGTAAGGAGGCTGAATAGAATAGTATACAGAGGAAATTCAGGTAATAGGAGGGGAGACACTAAATATACAATCATACAAAGGAACACAGATATTACAGATAACACATAATCGAGGCGAAGGTACAATGGGAGCAAGTAATAGTATTGTCAAGGTCTAGCCAGGGTCTGGTACACGAGTAAATCAAGCATAGAATAGCAGGGGGAAAACAGGGGGCAAAGGAGGATACCAGTGATGAATGTCCAGGAATAATAGAGAGTGAACAGGAATGTCTGTAGATCAGGAGGGGTTCCAGGCAAGGATATCAGGAGGGATAGTCTGCACTTGGCTAAACTAGCAACGTCAATGAGGAAGCGTGGGATAGAGGGTGTAGCTTCCTTAAGTGCAGGACTGATCAAGGAGGATGAAGTTCAGGTGAGGTTCCAGGGCTAGAAGGAAAGTTCACGTAATAAGTCCTGGAACCTGCATAAATCATGCAGGACGTGGCATGTAAAGGGAATCAAAGGGGGCGCAAGGGGTTCAGAGCGTCTAGGTCCTGACAGCATGTCTATATCAAATCGAGCAGTAACCTGCAAGCAGAAGTATGTAAAAATACACTCCTGACGAGCCGTGGGGCGAAACGCGTGTGGGGTGCATCTCTGTACAGAGTCAGACTCGTGTGGCTAGAAATCTTTACAACTGACTAGGGAAAGGAAGGATGGTCTTTAAGTTAAATTGAATCTTTTCTAAATCAAGTGCTTGGTAAGTTGACTTGCCGATCATACATTCCCTGTTGCTAATAGAATTGCCTCTACTTCTCTGGCTTTTGTGCATGTCTGCTGTGTCAGTAACCTGTATACATAATACATAGATAAAGTCATAATTTATATGACCCGGTAGGCAGGGTAAATTATAATCCGTGTTATTTTTAGGACATCAGTGGTCATAGGGTTTTGGCATTGCAATTTTTTATTGTTTCATGATTCAATAAAGTTTGAGTTTTTATCGGCACTCAATGCTGAATTTTCACAGCGGTAGCTTTGGCTATATTGGTTTATATTTGTATGTGTAGGGGTTAATCCCTTTATATGGAGGACTTTCCCTATATGAGTAATTCACTGAAATTTGGGAGCAGTGCTTATTTAGGGAATTATATTTATGTTTAATTCCATCTAACCCTTTAACCCACCTAAGCGCTTAAGCGAATTTGCTCCAATGCTACTTTGCTCTTCATCATAACCCTTTCCTCCTTAATTACCCCCTGGCCTAACCAAATCTAATTTCTAACCCCATCCCCTACCAATAATAAACTTCTCAACTTTCTCCAAGGCCCTGGAAGTAGCTGTGTTTATGGAGTCAGTAAAATGGGCTTCCAAATGTGTATCATTAATATTTATCTTTAGTCTACTCATATCTTATGACCACTAAGCTGATCCCAGTGAATAAGCTAAATTTAGGCAGGAAAGTTAAGGAAACATAGAAACATATAAAAATGTCGGCAGTAATAAACTTTTCGGCCCATCTAGTCTGCCAATTGGATACTTTACCTGGATTTATCTTTTGTTTAGGATAGCCTTATGCCCTATACCATGCTTGCTTAAATTCAATTACTGTTTTGGCCTCTACCACTTCAACTGGAAGGCTGTTCCATGTATCCACCACCCTCTCAGTAAAATAATGCTTGCCTGATGTTACTTTTAAACCTTTGCCCCTCTATCTAAGACTATGTCCTCTTGTTTTGCTACTTTGTTCCTTTTAAAATACTCCCTTCCTCTACCTTGTGGATTCCCTTTACTATTTAAATGTTTCTATCATATCACCTCTGTCTCGTCTTTTTTCCAAGCTGTACATGTTAAGATCATTAAGCCTTTCCTGGTAACTTTTCTCCTTCAAGCCGTACACCATTTTAGTAGCCCTTCTCTGAACTCTCTTCTTAAGATGTCTATATCCTCTGGAGATACGGTCTCCAGTACTTAACACAGTACTCCAAGTGAGGTTTCACCAGTGCTCTGTACAGTGGCATGAGCACTTCCCTTTTCCTACTGCTAATACCTCTCCCTACACAACCAAGCATTCTGCTAGCATTTCCTGCTACTCTATTACACTGACTACTTACCCTTAGATCCTCTGAAAAATAATAACCCCTAAATCTCTTTCCTCAGATGTTGAGGTTAGGACTGTATCAAATATTCTATATTCAGCCCTTGGGTTTTTACGTCCCAGGTGCATTATCTTGCACTTATCCACATTAAAACTCAATTGCCACAGCTCCGACCATTTTTTTAGTTTACCTAAATCATTTGTCATTTGGCTGATCCCTCCAGGAACGTCAACCCTGTTGCAAATCTTTGTGTCATCAGCAAAAAGACATACTTTTCCATTAATACCTTCTACAATATCGCTAATAAAATATTAAAGAGAATGGGTCCAAGTACTGACCCCTGAGGTACCCCACTGGTAACAAGACTTGCGCCGAATAAACTCCATTTACCACAACCCTCTGTTGCCTGTCACTCAGCCACTGCCTAATCCATTCAACAATATTGGAATCCAAGCTCAAAGATTGCAATTTATGGCTCTAAGTGTCATTTGCAAGTGGCATTTTTAAGTGGACATCCAGAGTTGATTCCTGGAGTTGCGGGACTGGAGGAAGGAACTGCAAGGTCCACTTTCTACTCCGGTAAACTCACGTCTATATCATGCTTTCTCTCACGCTTCTACTCTTTACTTCTACTTTTCTCCTTAAATGGAACTCCTGCCCCTCTACCACCGACCCTACACTATCTGCATCTCTCCCTCCCTCCTCTCGTCCCACATGATGGCCTCGCATGAGCTCCTTTGTTTCCTCAGAACATGGTCTCCCTCTAACTCTCGCGCTGCCAATCACTCCCACTCCCACAAATCCCATTCCCCCTTCTCTTTCTCACCCTCCTGCTGCTACTCTCTTCAGGTGACATATCCCCTAACCTGGCCCCACAACACATCCAATACTTCCCTCTCATCCTATCTCCATCGCACATAAATCACCTCCCTGCAAGCCCAGCAACCTCATTCCCATAATCCCTCAGCGCCTGTCCTCTATCTCCTGCGCCCTCTGGAACGCTCGCTCTGTGTGCAACAAACTCACAGCAATCCATGACCTCTTCCTTTCAAACTCCTTCAACCTCCTAGCTTTAACTGAAACCTGGATAACTCCCTCTGACACGGCCTCCGTTGCTGCTCTCTCACATGGCGGTCTACACTTGAGCCATACCCCCAGACCGGGTGAGAGAAATGGTGGCGGGGTCGGAATCCTGCTCTCTCCCACCTGCACCTACCAGCATCTCCCTCCACCCCCATCCCTCTCCTTCTCCTCCTTCGAGGCACACTGCATCCGCCTGTTCTCTCCTCTGGCCCTCAGGGTGGCAGTCATCTACCGCCCACCGGGACCAACCTCCCAGTTCTTTGACCACTTTGCTACCTGGCTCTCTCACTTACTGTCTTCTAATCTTCCATGCCTAGTTCTCGGGACTTCAACATTCCCATTGACGATCCTTCCGCCCCTGCTGCCTCCAAACTTCTTTCACTCACGTCCTCCCTTGGACTCACACAATCCTCCCTCCTCCCTACCCACCGCGATGGTCACGCTATTGACCTTGTCTTTTCCAACCTCTGCTCCATTTCTGAGTTCAACTGTCGCCCTTTCCCCATCTCTGACCACCACCTTCTCTCTTTCAACCTATCTGGACTTCCTAAACACCCTGCTCCCCACCCCGCACACACACTCGCAGAAATCTACAGGCTGTGGACCCCATCAATTCTCCAACCTACTTCACCACCTCCCTCATACCTCATCCTTCACCTGCCCTGATGCTGCCACTAATCACTACAACACTACACTTATCTCTGCTCTAGACACTCTTGCTCCTCTTCGACTCTGTAAGGCCCCACGCCGCCAGCTTCAGCCCTGGCACACCCTCCAGACTCGCTACCTGCAAAGATGCTCCCGCACTGCAGAGCGTGCCTGGAGGAAATCCCGCTCTGAAGCTGATTTTGTTCACTTCAAGTTTATTCTCCGGTCATACACCTCTGCCCTCCACTTGGCCAAACAATCCTTCTTCTCATCTCTTATATCTACACTGTCCTCCAACCCTAAACGGCTCTGGTCCACCTTCAACACCCTCCTCTACCCACCTGCACCTCCCCCCTCAGCTGCCTTCAGCGCTCAAGACCTGGCAGACTACTTCCTCAGTAAAACTTTAACTATCAGAAGCAACATCCCAACACAAGATAGTTATCTGCCACCTCCACTCCCACAGGTCCATCTGCCACCCTCTGCCGCTTCCTCCCAACCACTGAGGAGGAAGTCAATTCCTTATTGTCCTCCTCACATCTCACCACGTGCCCGCTCGACCCCATTCCCTCACATCTAATTCCTCCCCTCTCCTCCTCCCTCACCCCTGCTCTCACACACATCTTCAACCTATCTCTCTCCACTGGCTCCTTTCCATCCGCCTTCAAACACGCGCTAGTTACCCCTTTACTAAAGAAACCATCCCTAGATCCCAACTCTCCATCCAACTACCGTCCTGTATCCCTGCTTCCCTTTACCTCTAAGCTCTTAGAAAAACTAGTCTTCAACCGCCTCTCCATCTTCCTGTCCTCCAATTCCCTACTTGACCCCCTGCAATCTGGCTTCCGTCCCCTACACTCAACCACTCAACTGAAACTGCCCTCACCAAAGTCACCAACGACCTCCTAACTGCTAAAAACACGGCCCCTATTCTATTCTCATCCTGCTTGACCTCTCGGCTGCTTTTGACACTGTTGACCACCCTCCTTCTACTGACCCTCAACTCTCTGGGTCTCGGTGACACTGCACTTGCTTGGGTTGACTCCTATTTATCCAACAGGTCCTTCTGTGTGTCCTTTGCTGGTAACTCCTCCTCCTCATTGCCTCTATCTGTTGGTGTACCTCAAGGCTCTGTCCTTGGTCCTCTGCTCTTTTCCATCTACACCTCCTCCTGGGCAAAATCATCAACAGCTTTGGCTTTAATTACCACCTCTACGCTGATGACACTCAGATCTACCTCTCTACCCCTGATCTCTCTCCCCCTGTCCTTTCAAAAGTCAGTGACTGTTTATTCTGGCATCTCCTCCTGGATGGCCTCCCACCACCTAAAGATAAACATGTCAAAGACTGAGCTCCTACTTATTCCTCCCTCTAATGCCGCCCCACCTCCTGACTTCTCTATCACGGTGGAGGGTATCACCATCTCCCCATCAAACCAAGTTCGCTGTCTTGGAGTTACACTTGACTCTGCTCTTTCCTTCATCCCCACATCAAGTCTCTTTCCTCCTCCTGCCGATACCAACTGCGTAATATTTACAGAATTCGGCCATTTCTTACCGCTGTCGCCACAAACAAACTCATACACGCCCTGGTAATCTCCCGACTCGGCTATTGCAATAATCTCTTATCTGGCCTCCCTCTGTCCCACCTCTCCCCCCTACAATCCATCCTGAACGCCTCCGCCAGGCTAATTCACCTCACCCGCCGCTCTGTCTCTGCCGCTCCCCTCTGCGAGTCCCTTCACTGGCTCCCCATCCACTGCAGAATTAAGTTCAAAATCCTTATCCTTACCTACAAAAGCCTCACTAACTCAGCTCCCCACTACCTGTCCTCACTAATCACCAAATACAGGGAGGAAAGTGTGGGGTACCCCTTAGTCAGGCGCTACTCGCTAGTCGTGTCTGTTAAAGTAGCGGTGTAATCGCTCTTAAGGAATTTCAACAATATAATGAGGTATAGCAATGCTAATTTAACAGCTTTGTGTACCATAAAAAATTAAAACCGAGTATAGAAAAGTGTAAATATTCATATTAACCTTAGTGGACCGGGCGGTTTTACACAAATCCGTCCGTTCGTGACCGCAGCTGTTTTTACGTTTCTGCGCTCTTAGTGTTTACGTCAAATTTCCTCTTACTCGTTTATGTAACCCACACATATTTTACACTGTTTTTCTCGTCACTAAATGGACTTTATAAAGATACCATTTTTTTCATCATTTTCATATAATTTACTATAAAAATATTGTGAAAATATGACACAAAAATTGAAAAAACACCACTTTTTCGAACTTTGACCCCCAAAATTTCTTATGTATCAACAACCGTCAAAAAATTTTTTTATTCCTTAGTAGTTTCTAAATTTAGTACTGAGTTTAGCAATACCCAATGTTTACATATTCCTCGCTTTTTTTCCTTATTTTATGCAACAATAAGTGCAAGTAGCACTTTGCCATTCCAAAGAGTTTATTTTCAAAACTAGTGATAGTGACATTGTAACACTGATATCTGTCACTAATTCCTGAATAACCTCCACATATACATATTTTTTTAAAGTACACAAATCAAGGTATTAAACTTGGGGTATTTTGACTCTTTCCATGCAAACCATTTTACCACAAATCTATGCCAAAGTTTGAAAAAAAAAAAAATTTTGGTGATTTTTTTTTTTTGAACGCAATTTAAGAATACATGTACTGTGAACTTTAAGGTTTACTGCCAAAAAGCACCCCAAAATATGTTCAGCAACATCTTCTGAGTAAATTGATACCACCCAAGTATAGGTATGTCGGGTCATTTGGGGGCTAAAAGGCCTTATTTGGGGGGTGCACATTCAGTTTTCCAACTTGGAATTTTCACATTTCGTCATCATGCACCCATGTCCTATTTGGGACATTTTTGAAGCCGGCCAAAGTAATTTACCCCCATCAAACCATATATTTTTAGAAAGGGCACACCTAGGGTGCTTCAAAGAGTTGTATTTTAACACTTTCCATGCACTAGCTCTTTGTCAAACTTTCAGGTAGTCACTTTGTGTTATTTTTTCACACACATTGTACTTTAGGCATGAATTGTCAAATCCAGTTATGGGTTACTGCCAAAAAACACCCCAAATATGTTCAGCAACATCTTCTGAGTAAATTGATACCACCCATGTATAGGTATGTCGGGTCATTTGGGGGCTAAAAGGCCTTATTTGGGGGTGCGCATTTCAGTTTTCCAACTTGAATTTTCACATTTCGTCATCATGCACCCATGTCCTATTGGGACATTTTAAGCCGGCCAAAGTAATTTACCCCATCAAACCATATATTTTTAGAAAGGGCACACCCTAGGGTGCTTCAAAGAGTTGTATTTTAACACTTTCCATGCACTAGCTCTTTGTCAATCTTTCAGGTAGTCACTTTTTGTGTTATTTTTTCACACACATTGTACTTTAGGCATGAATTGTCAAATCCAGTTATGGGTTACTGCCAAAAAACACCAAATATGTTCAGCAACATCTTCTGAGTAAATTGATACCACCCATGTATAGGTATGTCGGGTCATTTGGGGGCTAAAAGGCCTTATTTGGGGGTGCGCATTTCAGTTTTCCAACTTGGAATTTTCACATTTCGTCATCATGCACCCATGGCCTATTTGGACATTTTTGAAGCCGGCCAAAGTAATTTACCCCCATCAAACCATATATTTTTAGAAAGGGCACACCCTAGGGTGCTTCAAAGAGTTGTATTTTAACACTTTCCATGCACTAGCTCTTTGTCAATCTTTCAGGTAGTCACTTTTTG
Organism: Leptobrachium leishanense; assembly: GCA_009667805.1. Classification (NCBI taxonomy): domain Eukaryota; kingdom Metazoa; phylum Chordata; class Amphibia; order Anura; family Megophryidae; genus Leptobrachium; species Leptobrachium leishanense. Next base: position 8,174 of record RXON01000364.1, on the reverse strand, counting down.
TGTTATTTTTTCACACACATTGTACTTTAGGCATGAATTGTCAAATCCAGTTATGGGTTACTGCCAAAAACACCCCAAAATATGTTCAGCAACATCTTCTGAGTAAATTGATACCACCCATGTATAGGTATGTCGGGTCATTTGGGGGCTAAAAGGCCTTATTTGGGGGGTGCGCATTTCAGTTTTCCAACTTGGAATTTTCACATTTCGTCATCATGCACCCATGGCCTATTTGGGACATTTTGAAGCCGGCCAAAGTAATACCCCCATCAAACCATATATTTTAGAAAGGCACACCCTAGGGTGCTTCAAAGAGTTGTATTTTAACACTTTCCATGCACTAGCTCTTTGTCAATCTTTCAGGTAGTCACTTTTTGTGTTATTTTTTCACACACATTGTACTTTAGGCATGAATTGTCAAATCCAGTTATGGGTTACTGCCAAAAAACACCCCAAAATATGTTCAGCAACATCTTCTGAGTAAATTGATACCACCCATGTATAGGTATGTCGGGTCATTTGGGGGCTAAAAGCCTTATTTGGGGGTGCGCATTTCAGTTTTCCAACTTGGAATTTTCACATTTCGTCATCATGCACCCATGTCCTATTTGGGACATTTTTGAAGCCGGCCAAAGTAATTTACCCCCATCAAACCATATATTTTTAGAAAGGGCACACCCTAGGGTTCAAAGAGTTGTATTTTAACACTTTCCATGCACTAGCTCTTTGTCAATCTTTCAGGTAGTCACTTTTTGTGTTATTTTTTCACACACATTGTACTTTAGGCATGAATTGTCAAATCCAGTTATGGGTTACTGCCAAAAAACACCCCAAAATATGTTCAGCAACATCTTCTGAGTAAATTGATACCACCCATGTATAGGTATGTCGGGTCATTGGGGGCTAAAAGGCCTTATTTGGGGGTGCGCATTCAGTTTTCAGTTTTCAATGGAATTTTCACATTTCGTCATCATGCACCCATGTCCTATTTGGGACATTTTTGAAGCCGGCCAAAGTAATTTACCCCCATCAAACCATATATTTTTAGAAAGGGCACACCCTAGGGTGCTTCAAAGAGTTGTATTTTAACACTTTCCATGCACTAGCTCTTTGTCAAACTTTCAGGTAGTCACTTTTTGTGTTATTTTTTCACACACTTTGTACTTTAGGCATGAATTGTCAAATCCAGTTATGGGTTACTGCCAAAAAACACCCCAAAATATGTTCAGCAACATCTTCTGAGTAAATTGATACCACCCATATATAGATTTGTTCTGTTGTTTTTGGGGTGCTACGCCAATCTTTGACATGTGCTTGTCAATTTTCTAATTTGACATACAGTATCTTCTTTGCTTATCTTCTTTTTAGGGGCCTTTTACATACCCCAGTTTTATGAACGTGCATATATTTGGTAAGCTAACACCCCAAAGTATTGTAAATGGAGTGTTTTTATGCTATGGATGCATCCGTTTGCTCCAAACAAATTAGATACTGTTTGGTGGTCATTTTTCATTTTCACACCCACATCAGTTTTGGACTGTGATTTAGGAGACACTGTTGTTTTTTACTGCATGAAAACTCTCCAGGTTGTTTTCTGCAAGGTCTCCTGAGTACACCCATGCCCCCCATGCATAGGTTTGCCAGGATTTTGGGAAGGTTCAAATACAATTTTTATGACTTTGTCATTGGAGTTGAAATTGAGATTATTTCTTCAGCTAGGCCTAGCTTTGGTTTTGGGTCTACCGCATACCCCAGTTTGAATTATTGCCAGAAAATTGTTTATATTTGTTATGTTGACACCCCAAGGTATTGCATATGGAGTGCTTTGATGCCATGGATGCAACGGTTTTAGCCCAAAACATTTGAGAAGGTGTGTGGCGGTAATTTTTCAATTTTCAGATTTTTACGCCCACAGTAGTTTTGGACTGTGATTTAGCAGACACTGTTGTTTGTTACTGCATGAAAACTCTCCAGGTTGTTTTCTGCAAGATCTCCTGAGTACACCCATGCCCCCCATGCCTAGGTTTGCCAGGATTTTGGGAAGGTTCAAATACAATTTTTATGACTTTGTCATTAGAGTTGAAATTGAGATTATTTCTTCAGCTAGGCCTATCTTTGGTTTTGGGTCTACCGCATACCCCAGTTTGAATTATTGCCAGAAAATTGTTTATATTTGTTATGTTGACACCCCAAGGTATTGCATATGGAGTTTTGATGCCATGGATGCAACGGTTTTAGCCCCAAACATTTGGCAACAAGGTGTGTGGCGGTAATTTTTCAAATTTCAGATTTTTACGCCCACAGGTTTTGGACTGTGATTTAGGCTAGGGTCAGACGAGCGTAGTGTTCACGTCCGTGATCGCGCCTAAAAGTACGTCCGTGATAGCATGACATAAAGTCCAATGGAGCCCGACACACGAAGTACGTCCGCACTGAACTGCGGACGCACAACGGCCGCGGCCCACGGACGCAAGGCAGGCAAGAACGTAGAACCGCTAGAACGGCCGCACAAAGTGCGCTGCGTCCGCAACGTCTGCATAGCTTTGTGTGTGAGTGATGGAACGTGGTCAGACGGACTGCATTTATACGTCCTGCATTTTTCACGGACAAAATGGTTTTGCAATTGAATTTATTGGTCCCTCCTACATCTGTCAAAAAAAAATGTCAGTGAAAAAACGGACTGTGTGACCACTACTGCGTCTTCCGTACTGACGATGTCCGTACTGCACGGACGTACAGTCCGTAGAAATCACGCTCGTCTGACCCTAGCCTTAGCAGACACTGTTGTTTGTTACTGCATGAAAACTCTCCAGGTTGTTTTCTGCAAGATCTCCTGAGTACACCCATGCCCCCCATGCATAGGTGTGCAAAGATTTTGGCAAAATACAGCACCAATTGTAGAACATAAAAATGTACGAATAAAATGTAAAAGTCTGGTGCCTGTCAAACTGGGGATGCTCTCTAGGGGAGCACAGGCTGTTGTCACTGAAGTGCATGAAACGCAAAATGTTTTCATACCTTCTACGTGACATTGATTGGAGGTAAATGGGGGTAGAGCAGATGGGGCTACTGCTCCAGCAGGAGCGAATTGAGGGCTTCTTTATGATGCCCATCAGCATAGTAAGTGCCCAGAATTTCAGAAATTCTGGCACATCTAGCGGGGTCCATTGCTGCCTTGCCAAGTAGGAGTCTGGCTTCGCAGCACAATGCTGATGGGCATACAGATTTGATTGGGCCACGATGTGGCCCAACAAATCATCCCCATAAACACCTGCAAAAACTGTGTGGCGGTAAATCCTGCAACATCAATATTGATGCCAGGATTTGCCGTGAAAGGAGGGATATCTGGCCTCTGGCGATGAGGCACTACCCACTCCTCAGCTGGAGCTGTGCGTCTCCTGCTGGCAGGTGGTGACCAGGATCTGCATCAGAAACATCACTAGATACATCAGCCAGCATAGATAATGTATCTAGCGACGCCTCTGAGCAGTTAGCGGGGTCGAAATGAGGGTCTGAGTCTGACGCAGATGCCTCAGATTCTGACGCCAGGATGGCATATGCCTCCTCGGCGCTGTACACCCTCTCAGACATTATATATAATAGATTATAAAATTTTATAATTATTATATATATATAAGCGGATTGTTGGTTCTTAGAAGAACCGTTGGGTTTCACAAGAAAATACAAATAAACACCTAAATCTCTCTAAATCCCTCTAAACCTGCCTCAATTCTTCTAAATCTCCCTAAAATCTCTCTAAATCTGCCTCAATTTTTCTAATCTCACTAAATCTCACTAAAATCTCTAACCTGTCAAATCTGATCTCTCTCTCTCGCTCACCAAAACACAAGTGAGGAGAGGGAGGGAGAATCACAGAGGTCAGAGCCAATATTTACAAAATATTGGCCTGACCTGACAAATTAGAAATTTTATTTTGATTTTTTCTAACTTCTGATTGGATGTTGCTAGCCTGCCTCTCTGATGAGGCAGGCTAGGAACATCCCACTCAGCCCCAAGATGACCCTGCCCTTAGAACCCTAACCCTACCCCTGACCCTGCCCTTAGAACCCTAACCCTAACCCTAACCCTATCCCTACCCCTAACCTACCCCTACCCTACCCCTACCCTAACCCTACCCCTACCCCTAACCCTAACCCTAACCCTACCCCTACCCTAACCCTAACCCTAACCCTACCCCTACCCCTAACCCTACCCCTAACCCTACCCCTACCCTACCCCTAACCCTACCCCTAACCCTACCCCTAACCCTAACCCTACCCCTAACCCTACCCCTAACCCTAACCCTACCCCTAACCTACCCTAACCCTACCCCTAACCCTAACCCTACCCCTAACTGTCAGTTTATTTTATTTATTTTTCTTTTTTTACACTTTTTTTACACACTTTTTTTTTACTTTTTTTACTTTTTTTACACTTTTTTTTACTTTTTTTTCACTTTTTTTTTACTCTGCTGGGTGCCTTGATCCCTCGAGGCACCCAGCAGAGCACCTGATCACTGAAGTGATCGATTTTGTACTGAGTGCACGAATACCTCGTGGCACTCAGTACTTCCTGCCGCTACCGGAAGTGATCGCTCGGGGGGAGCGATCACGGACGGCACGGCGGCAGGTAAGTATTTACAAGGATGCCTCGATGTCGAGGCATCCTTGTAATATGCTCAGAGCAGCTGGAAGCGATCCGATCGCTTCCAGCGCTCTGTAGAAGTGCCGGGCACCTCTCCGGTGCAACCGGATGTAGATCGCTCCCGGGGAGCGATCACATGGTGCCCCGGCACTTCTAACGGCCATTGCACGGATGCCTGGACTCCCAGGCATCCTGCAATGGCGTTTGAGCTGCTGGAAGCGATCCGATCGCTTCCAGCAGCTCAAAAACGGCAGGACGTACCATGTACGTCAGCGGGTCTAAGAGAGACCCGCTGCAATGACGTACATGGTACGTCCGCGGTCGGGAAGGGGGTTAAGAACATACACCTCTGGCTTCGGGGGTGATGAACACAGTCTTAAAAATCACAATAAATCAGTCTTTTATATTGATACAAACATACGCCCCCTGGCTTCGGGGGTGATGAATCTCAGTCTCTAAAAAGCACAATAAATCAGTCTCTGTGTTGCATAAAAAAGAGAAAAGAAAAATAATTAAAAAATAATTAATAATTAAAAAATAGTAATAATAATTTTCCTCTTAATGATTGAGTGTGTCCTTTTGGTCTTGACTGCTTCCGCTCCTCTGGTCCCTTCAAAATTCCTCCAAGAAAGAAAGAGGGGATTAAGGATACGTCCGCGTCTGTCAATAAACCAGAGAGTAAGATTGGTACACTTACGCTAGTGCGGTGATGGATGCTGCTCAGTCTGTTGCGCTCTGCCCAGAAATCCTCTTAGTATCTGCTCCTTCGTGCCTTGTCTTTTGAATTTTCTCGTCCAGGATACTGCAGAAGCTTCCCCTTATACGGTGCTACTGGTTTGCGCGATTAATAAAAAGATGGCAACTGGATGCAGCAGGAGGTTGGCTTGTGCAAAAAATTTATTAAGACAGCTCACATCAAATAATAACGCAATCAAAGATAAAAAAAAATAAAAATATTTTTAAAAAGTTAGAAAGTAAAAAAAAAAACATAAAGTCCATAGGAGGTAAAAAAGTCTTCAGTATCCTGGACGAGAAAATCAAAAGACAAGGCACGAAGAGCAGATACTAAGAGGATTTCTGGGCAGAGCGCAACAGACTGAGCAGCATCCATCACCGCACTAGCGTAAGATTACCAATCCTTACTCTCTGTTTATCTGACAGACGCGGACGTATCCTTAATCCCCTCTTTCTTTCTTGGAGGAATTTTGAAAGGACAAGAGGAGCGGAAGCAGTCAAGACCAAAAGGACACACTCAATCATTAAGAGGAAAATTATTATTACTATTTTTAATTATTAATTATTTTTTAATTATTTTCTTTTCTCTTTTATGCAAACACAGAGACTTTTATTGTGCTTTTTAGAGACTGAGATTCATCACCCCCGAAGCCAGGGGCGTATGTTTGTATCAATATAAAGACTGATTTATTGTGGTATTTTAAAGACTGTGATTCATCACCCCCGAAGCCAGAGGGTGTATGTTCTTAATATGAATATTTACACTTTTTTCTATACTCGGTTTTATTTTTTATGGTACACAAAGCTGTTAAATTAGCATTGCTATACTCATTATATTGTTGAAATTCCTTAAGAGCGATTACACCGCTACTTTAACAGACACGGACTAGCAGTAGCGCCTGACTAAGGGTACCCCACACTTTTCCCAATCAACCTGTGCAGCAACAAGGCTCTGCAACACCCCTAAATCGCAGCACACCCGCACCATTAAAACACCATAACCTCAACACCGCACAGCGCCTTAGGATACATTTCCTTCCTACAATCACCAAATACACCCCAGCCCGCTCCCTAAGTCAAACAGTGACCTGCGCCTAGCTTCTCCCCGCATCACCTCTTCCCATGATAGACTGCAGGATTTCTCCACACGCAGCCCCACTCTCTGGAACGCTCTCCCTCGTACTGTCAGACTTTCCCCTAACTTCTTCTCTTCAAACGCTCCCTGAAAACATTCCTATTTAGGAAGCCTACCACCCAACTCACTGACGCAACCATCAATCACTCTCACCTTACAGTCCTCTCCTCCTGTTTCCAACCCAACCCTCCAGATTGTGAGTTCCTACGGGAATAGGGCCTCATCCTCCTGTACTGTTTGTCAAATGTTGTTCAATGTATTGTAACCTGTCTATACTGTGCTTATTGTACAGCGCTGCGGAATATGCTGGCGCTTTATAAATAAAGAATAATAATAATAATAATTTATTGATAAGCCTTCTATGCGAAACAGTATTCAAAAGCCTTACTGAAATTAATAAGCAATGTTACTGCACCACCTGTGTCTATTATTTTTGTTACCCAATCAAAAAAATCAATAAGATTAGTTTGGCATGATCTCCCTGAGTAAACCCATGTGTTTTCTGATCCTGTAATCTATGTGTTTTTAGATGTTCAACAATCCTTCCTTAACATGGTTTCCATTAATTCCCCACTACTGACGTAAGACTAACTGGCCTATAGTTCCCTGATTCCTCCCTACTACCCTTCTTGTAAATGGGCACAACATTTGCTAATTTCCAGTCTTCTGGGACGACTCCCGTTAACAAGTAGTGTATTACAGCTACTGAGTTTGGCCAAGTTTAAAACTATTATATACATTAATGAGGTGAAAATGTAAACTGTCCGAGTCAAAGTATATGGAGCTAAAAGCCAAATCTGAAAAGTAAAGAACCAGGCAGGAGCCAGGTCAGAAACAAACAAAAAATCCGTGCTCACACTCTCCGACACATAAGAAGACAACAGGGCGATTTGGACATTGTCAGAGAAGAGCGATGACCTCATCAGTCTGAGCCCAGTGTAGCAGACCTCTAGCCTCAATAAAACGTGCTGGAGAGCAGAGACCAGCATCACCTCAGCTGCCCCCCCCCAATGAAAGTGGAAATAGGCTGGAAGACGGCCGCCATTGTACACAGGCGGCCATCTTGTTCAGAATATTGGTTCACTTGTATAAACAGACAGGTTTGTAGCTGAGACTAGAATGAGGTATACGTAGAAACTTAGGAATGCGTTTAGATTAGCAGAAAAGCAATTAAGCTTTATGAAAGATCTCTGTCTATTCCTGGCACGGAGGAGAAAAGCGACTCCAAGGTCGTTGGGCCCGCGGAAAGACGAAGGAGTATAGAAGACCGGCCCAGGCCATCTGAATAAACATAGCCGATAGGAGGGAGGCACTGCCCGGAGAAAACAGCACAAACAAATCACAGACTGTCAAACTAACGAGAAGTGTATCAATTTATAGTTATATGTGGAATGTTCTTTGTGTTCGAATTAATGATGGAGGTATTAACCCACGGGTGGAATAGAGTGTCATAGGGAGGTGGGCTAATGGGATGTACCTAATTATGTATTTGGGGCATAAAACCTCATGTCTCTGTGTAATCGAGGCTCACTCTAAGCGATTCAATCCTGTGTGAGCACTTGTGTGACGACACAATAAACTCTTGCCTTCCTGAAGAGACTCGTTTTGGACAATCCTTGCTTGTGTCTGGTCCGGCGCCGTTAATGAAGTGAACCTGTCT
>RXON01000363.1:0-40171 GCA_009667805.1 Leptobrachium leishanense | reverse complement strand
GCTTCGGGGTTTTTATCCTCCTCTTTCCATATAACCAATGGCACCCGTCAGGGTTGTCCACTATCCCCGATAATATTCATTCTGGCCTTAGAACCCCTGGTGTTGCAGATCAAAACCGCTCCGGCAATTAAGGGCTTACCAACCCCGAATGGGGAACATAAGTTGGCACTTTTTGCGGACGACATACTGCTTTTTCTGACTACACCGGAGACCTCGCTCCCTCCCCTGTTTAATCTCCTTGATATATTTGGCGCGATATCTTATTATAAAAATAACATGAGTAAAACGCAAGCTCTCCCCATAAATATTGCTCCTTCATCCCTAAGCTTTATGCGTCGCAAGTACCCTTTTGATTGGCGTTCTACCTCTTTAAAATATCTGGGTATATCCCTCTCTAAATCGCGAGGAACCATCCTTAAGGAAAATGTTACGCCAATATTGACCTCTATAGAGACACAGCTCTCCAACTGGAGCACAAACGACTCCTCTTGGTTGGGCCGTATGGCGGCCATAAAGATGTGTATCTTACCCCAAATTTTATATTATTTCAGGAATATTCGTTTTTATTCCGGCGCATTTATTGCTCTGGCTGCAAAAACTACTCCATAACTTGGATAAAACAACACAGGAAGTTATAGAAATTAAGAAAAAGAAATCTATAAGGGATATAGAAGATTATAAGAATGATAAAATTAAACAGAAATATATCTATGTCCCAAAACCAGGCCTGAGAGAGTACCGATACCCTCTCGAATGATCGTTCTGTCGAGCAGGGTATCGCTACAATCCCCCTCATAAAGTTCCCTTTGTACGCGGTACAAAGAGGAGTTTTGAGAGGTCCACTCCCAAAGGGAATCCGAATCTTATTCCAATTCGTAGTCGGGCTCAGGTTAGGTTTTTTGAACAAGGAAGGGAAAACTTAGTTTCTGAAGTGATTCCCGTAACTGAGAAGATTCTATTCGGATGTCCTTCAGAACCAATACAGAATGTTTTACCAAATAGTAAAAACCCTAAAAAAAGGAAGGAAGACATTATAGATATAGATGCTGTTGTGGATGAACTCATTCAAACTGATCATCAGACTCCCTACTGTCCCAAAAGGAAAGATTCCAATGGAGATTGTATGATTGATCCTTCTAATCTCTATCATGATGAGTCCATAAGTGAACTCTCTCCGGTGTTAAAGAAATCCCAAAGGCACCTGTTAGGAGCTACTTCAAATATGTATACGTTAGTGACTAACCCTATGTTGAATACTTTAGAAGATAGCTTTGGGTCAGCAATGAGCCCTTCCGAATACGCCTGGAAATCCCCCTGGAATAAAGGAAAGCCATTACTAAGAAATCCCTCTACTTGTACTAATATGCTACCTTCCAAATCAACCAAAGAGTCTTTTTTAAAATTGCGCCCAACGGCCACAAAACAACTAAAGCTCACCAACATGCCCTTAGAACCAGTTGTAAAAATTGTCAATCAACTAGGCGCCATTCCTCGCAAAAGAGGGTGGGAAAAAGTAAATGGGGTACTAGGGGAGGAAGGTCTCAAAAAGAAAGAAAGGAAATGAAAGGACTTATCAAAGCATCAAAGCAGGAGAGAATAATAAGTGGTAATGGCATATTTAATCTTAGCAGTCGAGTGTTAAATACACACGAAACTAAAGCTCTTAGTAAGGGTTTAAAATTTGCACCAAGTTCAAAGGTAGATAAATTTGGTGTTTATATCGATTTAAAAAAACTTCAAAGAAAAATGTGTCTAAAAAAGTTTTCCCTGAAGAATCCCATTGAAAAAGAGATAACTACATCAGTATTTACACACTCAGGTCTCAAGGAAGGTTCTTCTTTTTTCCCCCGTAATATGATCTCGGAGGAGATGAGAATCTTCGAGTATATGGTCATGGCTGATATCAAGAAAATCCATTCAGAAAAACTACAACCCAATCTAACTAAGGATGAGAGAGATGCACTGTCCAATTTAAAGAAAGATCTCACTATCATTATAAAACCTGCCGATAAAGGTGGGGGGATAGTTATTATGGATAAAGTTGCATATGATCAGGAGGCTCTCAGACAGCTTAATGATGACACTACATATCGACTATTACCATCTAACCCTACTCAAAATATAAAAACGGAACTATCTAATCTACTTAATAAAGGGAGTGATGCGGGTATTATAGATAAACAGGAATTGAAATATCTTAATCCTTCATTTCCCAAGATCCCCGTTTTCTATCTTCTCCCGAAGATCCATAAGGATCCAATTCACCCACCAGGAAGACCTATAATATCGGGTATACAGTCCGTTACTAGCCATTTATCACAATATTTGGATATTCTCCTTCAACCTTTGGTTAAATCAACTTCGTCATATTTGAAGGACACTATGAGCTTACTACAGATCCTTGAAGATTTTAAATGGGAACCTGATTTTTTGCTCGTCACGTGTGATGTGCAATCTCTGTATAGCATAATACCGCACAGTAAAGGCTGCGAAGCAGTGCGTTACCATCTCAATTTACATCAAACTTATCCTATAGAACAAGTTGAGTTTATTCTGGAGGGTATTAGCTTTATCCTCCAGAACAACTATTTTTCCTTTAATGATCAGTTCTATCTGCAATGTATGGGGACTGCAATGGGGACCAGTTTTGCGCCCAGCTACGCGAACCTCTTTATGGCCTACTGGGAATCTCAGTGGTCGGGGGTTTCGTGTGGCTGGGCGCAAAACCTGGTCCTTTACAAAAGATACATAGATGATCTTTTTATTATCTGGAGGGGTGATGAGGAAAGTCTAAAGGATTTCCATGGTCTGCTAAATCAGAATGATTGGGGGATAAAATTAGACCTACAGTATAGCAAACATACCATCAACTTCTTGGATCTAACACTCTATATTGAGGAGGGTACTATTAAGTCCAAAACGTACTTCAAACCTGTGGACGTGAATAATTATATAGAATCCACAAGTTGCCATGCCCCGGCATGGCTCAGAAGTGTACCTAGAGTCAACTCACTAGGTTGAGAAGGAACTGCACAGAAAAGGAAATATTTGATCTTCAGGCGAACAAACTTATTGGCGATTTTAAAGATAAGGGCTATAAGAAGGATGGGCTAATGGATGTCTTGGAAGACATCCAGAGTAAAGATAGAAGGACCCTTATTCAATATAGGAAATGTGAGGATAAAGAGGAGTTTTCCATTCCTTTTATTTATAATTATAATAGTCATACACGTGCGATTAATCATTCAATACGGAAATATTGGCATATCTTGAGGAAGGATCCGGTTCTTCAAGATATTTTAGATGATAATCCAAGAATCATCAATAGAGGTGCACGAACGATAAAACAACAAATTGTCAGAAGTCATGTTCGCCAGGAAAAAAATGTTTTTAAAACAATAACAGTAAAGGAAGGTTTTTATCGGTGTGGATTATGCTCTGCCTGCAAGAAATTAAAATTAAAAAGAGAATTTTGTCCGGTTTTTGGTACTAATGATGTATTTAAAATTAAAAAGGTTATTTCATGTCATTCCACTAATGTTATCTATGCTCTTGTGTGTCCTTGTGGGAAGATTTATATTGGTCGGACGACCAGACTTCTTTACATAAGGATTTTGGAGCATATTCGTAACATTCAGCGAGGGTTCGATAAACATACAGTGTCATCTCATTTCCTTTCCGTACATAATGGCTCCCCTGAGGGTTTGGTTTTTTATGCCCTGCGCAAGGTTGAAAGAGATTGGAGAGGGGAAGATTTCCTGAAAAAGATCAATCAGGAAGAAATGAAACTCATTTTTCTGTTTGATACTCTAATACCAAGGGGTCTAAATAAGGACTTTGAGATATGTCATTTTTTGTGAGTCCCTTATCTATATTAGTTAGGCTTTCTAAGCAAAAAGAAAGATGTCATGTAGGGCATGATCTGCCCGCTAGAGAGCTGTTTTGGATTGACGGTTTACAGATATGATGTTATTTGTTGGACACCAATGATATGATGTACATTAAGGGAATTTAGGATCTATATTGTATTGTGTCCATCCCGATAGTGACCCCTGTTTCTTTCTTTTTTTGTGTCTGTCTCTCGTTGATGATTTTTGTTTGTGATTCTTGAGTGGATCCCACATAAAGGACTTCTTTGTCCAGGAAGTTAAGGATTAATAACGTATCAATATGTGGTGAAAAGGAGACCTTTACATATAGATGTAGGACCTGAAATATAGACCTCCAGCCAACGGAATTGCTCTCCGGAGGTGGAATCAGGTTGTTTATTATTGAAGAGGAACTGAAGACGGAAGTTCTCCGTGACGTATAGAACTTTTTGATCCGGAAGTGAAATTCGTCCATTACCTGCCGCCGAGTTATGCTCCGGAAGCAAAATCGGGTTGTTTACCGCTGGAGAGGAATCGAAAGCGGAAGTTCCCTGTGACACGGATATAACTCTGACCCGGAAGTAAAATCCGTCCATCGCTTGCCGCTATGCGATGGACAAATCGAAAGCGGAAGTCTTTTGTATTCTTCTTGCTTTGTGTCAAATAAATTAAAACCGGAAGTCCTCAAAGGCGCGAAAATTAACGGTTTGTCACCTGGTACCACTCTTAATTAAGAATGGGATATGTATATATGTATGTGGTTTCCTACCAATGCAAATTTCCTGTTTTCTGCCACTGATGAAGCGCGTGATGCACGAAACGCGTTTGGCCTTGTAGTTTGTATTTTATATTGTTTATTTTATATTAAACACCCCTATTTTTATATACAAATTATTTTGTATTTTATTGGTATTACCCAATTTATTGAAATTGGCTTTTTTAATTGTGCCTTAAACAATATATATACGTTGGATCCCTAGAGCTCGGTGTAGCTCTTGAAAGGGTGAGTTACACTCTTTCCCCTGGGGGCTGGACGGAATTCGTAATAAAACTGCAATACTGTGCCATGTGAATTTCTTCTCTTATTTTGAGATCCGAAGGAGGATAACATCAAAGGATTAGAAAAGAAGCTTGGCTACTTCTGGCTGTCGGACTGGCCCCTAACAGTTCGAAAGGCGATGAAAATAGAGCTAGGGAGCTCTTGAAAAGCGTGAGTGCATAAGACTATTGATATATTGTGAATGCTTTATATTGTTTCGATCTGCACTATTATATTTTCTCTCCTTTTTGCATATTGGAGGTTCTGTGTGTACAAATATTGTGCTTTGATAGAGGACTTCCTTTTGAACAACTTTCCCTCCATCGAAACGTAAGAATATATATATATTTTTTTCTCTGCATCACTCTTTGAGGTGTTGTGGGAGATACACGAGTGTTTACTAGGGAGCGCTGTTCTCGCACCTGGTTTATCTGTCAAAAACTACTCCATGCACACATTTGGAAGGGGAAACCTCCTCGAGTGTCGGCCTCCACGGTTACAATGCCGCGGCATAATGGAGGGTTGGGTTTTCTGGATCTACAATCTTATTACAAAGCAGCCTTACTAGCCCAATTGTTGTCATCAATGCACCAAAAAGAACCACCACTATGGTTACAGCTGGAGAATGCCATGATTTTCCCATACAGACTTCACGACCTGATGTGGCTTACGTTTCTACAGAGGAATAGCACCACGGGTCTGTTGCCCGCTTCAATGCTATCCCTCATGTCATGGCGCCTGTGGGGTCGCCACTTGGTACGGCCTTATGATTTACTATGCCTCGCTCCCCTAAGGGTTTTGTGTCGCTTTATCCCCGACTTAACTTTAGACTCCTGGTTCTGGCGAGGCTTGACTCATGTGTGGCAGCTCTTCACGCCCCGTTACCCTGAAAACCTTCCCCGATCTGGTACAGGAGTTCGCCATCCCATCAAGTGAATGTTTCACATACATTCGTGTGAAACATGCTTTGACCCAGAAAGGCCTCACCTCTTTCACTGATGTGAACCTCTCAGCTTTTCATAAACTGTGTATGGGACGGAAATGTCAAATGAAACCGCTGTCCCTTTGTTACAACAGCCTCCTAACTACGACCCCGCCTAAAAAACTACCCTATATGGTTAAATGGGAAAAAGACTTAGCTTTAGCAATTTCCATAGAGGATTGGTCATATGCCATGGAAACAATATATAAATATTCTAGAAGCACCAATTTACGAGAAGCCCATATCAAACTGCTGTGTAGATGGTACTTAACACCCACCCGGTTGGCCCATATCTCAGGGAACTCAGGACTCTGTTGGAGATGTCTTACCGGCATTGGCTCCTTATTGCACACATTCTGGCTCTGTCCCATACTGGTGGGATATTGGGAAAAAATGAATAGACTGATCTCCCATTGTACTTCACTTAAACTCCCACTTTGCCCGAAAATGTACCTCCTACACCTTATACCCGTTACTAGTCAGACCCGTCAAAGGAGGTTTATTTCCATGGTACTTGGGACAGCTAATATAGTTATAGCAAGACATTGGCGTTCTTCCATCTGTCCCTCTATGAAGGAGGTTATGGGTGCCCTCGAAAATGTTTTTAAGTATGAGGAAATGTTCCACACCGTGAATAATTCTATGTGCCTACTTTGATACGTGGGAGGGATGGAGGGTGTTTGTCGAATCTGGAACTTTGATATAAGATATTTCGACATGTAAGATTGTAGTGCTGCCATGTTTTATGTTTTCTGTTTGTTTAGGAATTTATATGTTATTGGAAACTGGAGTCCGCACAACTGACCCCCTTTTCAGATTACAATGATAACCCACTTGAATTACACTGTTTATTGCCAATGCTGCTCATCTATATTTCTTCCTTTTGATGGTTTCTTTCATTTATGTTTTTACCAATTCTTGTGTGAACTCCAATAAAAATCTTTTATATGAAAGAAAAAAAAAAAGGATTGTGAAAGATGAGCTTGGTGAATCATGTAACATTCCAGAGAACCAGTGATGATCCTTTCTTGCTAAATGACAGGATCTTATTTATTTTTCTTTAATGCCTTTATATGTCTTTACGTCAATGTTCGGTTATTCTAGTACCAAAAAATATAAAGACCACAAAATTGGTGATCAGAAAGCCTTCTTTGCCTTTGATACACTATAAATTACAATAAAAAGGGAAAAGCAATCCCATGACTCCCACAAAGTGTTGTAAAATACCTACAACGATGTTACAAATGGGAATGTCACAGTAACTGGACACATCATGAAGCTTATTGCCATTAAACCCAGTGCCCGGTTTAAGGTGTATAATTTTGGCTCCCTGTCCTAAAGCTGCTGCATGAATTCATGTTTGTTTGCTGGGCACTATAGGAAAATGGTGCCAGCCATAAAGCAGTCTTTTTCAGCGATAGGGCCTGCTAATATTTGAGATGTATCACGCTTAAAGTCTTACCTAAGCACGAAAGCAAGCAATCCTCATTTCTTTCCTCTGTCTTAACTCCTTGACTGATAGAAGACCTGCACTTTGTTATATATATATATATATATATAACATATACACACCTTCCTCCTGTGGACTTTCAGCTGTATCAGGCTTAAATAAAATGAAAAAAAAATGAAACAAATCAGTGACATCATAGGTGGATTAGGCTGTTACACTGTCCATTTACTCTGCATTTCAATGTCAAAAAAAGTGTGTTAAACAGTAAACCAGGTCTTCTGTGTTTCTCTTAATTAGCCTGTGGTTTATTCTCCTGGATTACTGCTTATCAAAAGGACGACAGTAATGGAAACGCAGTGATGTATATTCAACACCTCTCCCCTTTTACAAGGAAATCTACTGATCTCAGGGTTACATATTTTGCAGAAATTAAAACCAATTTGTACTTCTCATTGATCACGGCCACGTCCCATACCGGCCATCCAACACATACATAATAACCATAGTGTACCGTTCACTGATGAAGTTTCTCCCGTCACTGAGTCTACTTATGGGAAATGCCAGCGTTTAATGTTCTTGCAATATTGGTAACGTGCAGATGCTAGTGAACAAGGCGGTATGTGTCTTGGATTGCTTGCATGGGATGTGGTGGTGAATCTACCACAATCTGAAACATCCAAAAGATCTGCATCCTCTAATCTTAGAGGTCTAAGCATGAGGGGGCATGGAGCTATGTCACGGACAGAATCGTTCATGCCATGCTCTCTCTCTAGCATACGAGTGCCCATGCTTCTGGTTTTCTGCGGTTCAAGGAGGTATGCCAAGTGACAGTTCTCTCGTACCTGCTCTCCTGCTGCGCCACATCACTTGATCTACATGATTAAGTGTGAAGGTGGGTGTTCTCATGGCACAGACCTATCTTACCTGATAGACAAAAGGATGAGGACCGGTTGGATATGTGACTAGGGTAGAGAGGGAGCTCTCTCATGGGGCAGACCCCTCCTGCTGATCCCTGTTCCTTAATCTATGAGATTAGGGATGAGGGGAGCTCTCTCATGGAACAGGTTTATTTTATCCACTCTCCTGCTGGTCCTCAACCTTTTATCTATATGATTAGAGGTGAAGGGGTGCACTCTCAGGCGACACACCTATTTCACCTGCTGGCCCATATTCCTTCATCTATGTGATATGGGTTGAGGGAGATCTCCCATGAGACAGACCTATTTTACCCACTTAACCTGCTGGTCCACATCCCTTGATCTATGAGATTAAGGGTGAGGGAGCTCTCTCATGGTACAGACCTATCTTACCTGCTTTCCTGCTGGTCCACATCCCTTGATCTATGTGATTAGGGCTTGCTCGTTCTTGCACCCTCATGCCCTTAGTGTCAGAGCTCTCATTTTCTGCTCTGGGATCCAGTATGAAAAAGCAGGGAGCCCAGAATGGAGAATGTCCGAGTCACACACGGAGTCCACGCTCACCAGCTGTACGGATACATACCAATATTACAATGTCCCGACAGAAAACATTTCAACTTCTCCTTACAATACAAAGAAACTACTCTACCCGTTACACAGTGTCCTTAGTTTTAAGAATCGCAGACCCCTCTGCACCACACTGCTGTTATTTTAATAAGGCATCTGCACTCCCATCACTTGTCACGGCTTCTTAGAACTTAGAAAGTCCCAGCGGGTGATTCCTAGTAAAAGGTTGTAAAGTTTGTACCTTTCTAGTACAAGGAAACCGCTGCTGGACATTAGTTGGGGAAAAAAAAAAACAACCTAAAGTCAGATAAGGGGCCCGAAAGCATCACCAAACGCATCGCCTTCAGTGACGGATTGTGCAAAGTTTATTGACAAAAGGAGAAAATAATAATATCAATATAACGGCTGGGTCAAGCTGTGACCAGATCTAGGTCAGGTGGTTTTGGTCAACGTCAACAAGTAACATTCAGAATGCTGAAACGCAGCTTTTAGTCGATTATAGCAATTTTGTGGCAGATATATGTAAGAGTTTCCATATGTTGAAAAAAACAGGAGAGGAAAAGCTTTCACTGAAGTTGTTATTGGAGTAATAAAAAAATTGAAAGTCGAAAATGCCCAAAATTTACCCAATAACTGTACTGTGATAACTGTCCCACAGATATTTATAACAGATATTTGTGAAGAGCAGAATATTTACAAAAAACTAGCCAGAGATGACAAGATTTAAGCAACAGTGACAAACGTTTGCGTTTCCAAAAAGAGATATTTAAACGGTACCACTGATTGAATTCCCCTTTTGTGAAGCAACGAAGCAGGTTCCAACAAACCGTTGCACCAACAATGATTTTTTTGTTTACATCTACGGCAAACACAGGCGTTTAGTAAACAACTCCCTAAATTTCTGTCATATAAATCATCAATTCAAATTTAAACCATAAGACCAGTGCGTTCAGAAAAGGTGGTGGCAGAGTTCCTCAGAAGAAGGTAACCGTGCAACAAAGGAGACACAAAAAACGCAGCACCAACAGCTTTACATAGAGCGCAAAAAAGCACATAAATGCAGAAGACCCACAAAAAACAAAATAAAACTTCAGCCGAATCGAAAGGATGCTCTGTGCAAACCAACAAGGAGCAGAGAAACTTGGGATAATTAAGGCCTCTTTTCTGTTCCCCCTCTGCAATTTTTTTACCCTGGTTTTTGCTTAGTGGGTTGAAACCCCCCATAGAACACAGCAACATGTGTGGCAATATACCTGTGTCCTTCTGTCGAAGTCCTCGTACCTCAAGAAGCAAAACAGAAACAAAGCGGACTGTATAAATAAAGCTACAGCATGGGAATAAAGAGCTAAAGAAAGCATGTGGATTGTCGCTCACATTATACAGAGCCCTCCACATCGGCTCTTTGGGAGTTGGTCAAATTGCAGGTTGACTCTTCCCCTTCTCTCCTTAGTGTTCGTAATCCTTCCAGATACAATGGGCTGAGGTTCGGTCAGAAGAACTGACTGAAGACTAGTAAGGCGAAACGCGTCTCATCGTACTATTTTTGTTTCAGATACTTTTGTTTCATCCATTAAAACTTTTAACCGTTTTTCTTTACCAGTGTTTCCCAACCCTGGTCCTCAGGTTCCTCTAACAGGACAGGTTTAAAGGATTACCTTTGGGGAAATGAAACAGGAATCCTGCAATCACTGAGCGGCAAATCATATCACCTGTGCTGTGTTTCACACATCCTGCAAACCTGGCCTGTTAAGGGGACCTGAGGACCAGAATTGTGAAACACTGATCAACAGCACCCCCCCCCCCAAGCCACTTTATGTTTATTACTTCTGCATCCCGTTTCTTCAACCAATGTAGAAACAAATCCATGCCTGAACATCGGTCCTTCCTCTTCAGGCTTCATAATTAGACTTATCCGAAAAGATTACCAAGACAAAGTAATTTGGCCAAAACCACAAAAACAGAGCAGATACAGGCCCCTATTACATTTTTCGTCCAAAAAATAACCCGTGCGCAAAAATGCATTAACCCGAGGAGAAAAAGCATTTGCACAGAACGTCGTATTACAATGTTTGCGAAACGAATGCACGTTTTCGTCTACCGCGGGTGAACCTGCGCAAACTCAAAATACTTTGCGCGTCCTATAAACATTGTGAGCGAAATGCGTTCGTGCGCTGGTACGCGGATGGTATTACAATCGATGCACAAATTCGTACAAACGATGTTTGTGCGCATAATTTTAACGTTTCTGAAAAGCTGGTGTTAATGTCAAATCCGAACGTCCTGGTCGAAACAAAATACACCAGAAAAAAAAAAAAGTATAGTTACACATTCTACACATACCCAAACAATAAAATTGAGAATATGTGCGTGTTTTTATTACTGCTGCAGCATGTATACTCAGATTTACTTTGACAGGCGCAAAAACTTAAGTGAGTCAATGAAGGTCAATTTATGTCAATTAAGGTTCTTAAGTCTGATTGGCTGAATCATGCGAAAAAAAACAGTCCGCACACTGATTTACGTGCGCTATGTTACTGCGCTCGTATTTCTCTTCGTTTTGCGCGTCGGGTTTACGAACGTTATTTTTTGACGGATGAAAAAATGCGTTCGGCTCGTAATACCAACGCTAATTTTCGTGCGATAACGCATTTTGCTGCGCGCAAAAAAAATAATGCGCTGCGCGAGCAAAATTGCGTGAACAATGTAATAGGGCCCACAGTGGGCTCTGTAAAATGTGAGTGGTCAGGCCGCAAACTGCTTCATTATCTGTTTAATCCCATATCATAACTGCACTACACTATCCCTTATATTGTTTCTTTTTGAGGTACCAGGACTTAAAGAAATATTGTGTCTCACGTTTTTCCTTCGTTTTTATCACTGAAATATATGGTGCCCTCATGGATTGTTTGGTTTTTTTCTCTGTTCCTTTTAAGTGTACACATGGTGTTCGTTACGGAGGAATAGGTCAGCCCATCACATGACTTTCATTCCATTTCCTAAAAAAAAGAAAGGTCAGAAACGCAAGCATTTCATTAGGAGGTGTAACAACTCACACGTAATTCTGCAAAAAATAATTATTTGGCGTCAGTTAAGCTCATAATTCATTATTTTCTACCGTTATTCAAAATTTATGTAAAAATTAAGCTATATTTTTCTACATTTTGTATTTCCACGCCTCTGAGGAATGTCACCAATGTCTAATCGAATGCTACATTTTTTTCTGTTATGTTTATGATGCAGATTTTAGGCGATACGTACATGTCAGTTTGTTTCTCTTCACTTTGTTATAACATCCCTTGATTGCCTACCTGGTTGTGACAAATATCCAAAGTCCGGACCCCATCAACAGTGAAAGATGAACGGAGACAACGTTTGTTGTGTGAGGTGTGATACAATATACGCCAGAGCTTTGTGTGTATTTATTGGAAGTATTTGCAATCTCAGATGGAGATAAATTAACATTTCACACATTTGATCAAGTGGTGAATCTCCTCCCGCGTAGAAAGAAAATTCCAAGATAATCTAAATAATCTTACTGGTGTCTTTTAATAACTGTCACCATATGGAAACTCTACACATACGTTGGTGCAGACTGATCTGGAGTGGCTTAGACCAGTGTTTCCCAAACCTGTCCTCGGTACCCCCAACTAGGCCAGTTTTGCAGATCACCTTGGGGGGAAATGCAGACTGAATCCTGCAATCCCTGAGCAGCAAATCATATCACCTGTGCTGTGCTTCACATATCCTGCAAACCTGGCCTGCTAGGGGGTCCTGAGGACATGTTTGGGAAACACTGGCTTAGACAACAAAACTCAAATGAATGTGTAATTAAAATAATTGCAAGAAAAGAATAAGCGAAATACAGTTAATATCACAAATACCTGAAACGTGAGCTTTTTTTTCTCCCTAGGAAAGATTTTTCCTTCTCGCTTATATTAATGACTCTTGTAAGTGTATCCATAAATTAATCTGTGCTTGTAACACGTAGCCATAATAGAAAAGAAATCATCTTGTAACAAATATATATATATGCAAAACCGCTAATTTGATTTCTCTTTCTTTTGATAAAAATATTTACAGCTGGTCGGCGCGGCTTATTTTGCTCAGGAAAAAAAAAAAAAAACACTTTCGTTTTTTTAAGAAAAAAAAACACTTTCCAATTAAAGGAAATATTGCTGACACGAGTGTTTGAAAACTGAATAAAAAATATGCGGTGTGAAGAAAAAAAACAACAAAAACATTCTCCAAATACTCATCATTGCGATCAATCAGACGCTGGGCGTAGCATTTCAAATGCTTAGAATGTTCAGGCAATCTATTTCCGGTTTATTGGATGTTTGCAAATATCCAGCAAACAAAAAAATAAAAAATATATATCTGGCAAGGTGTTTTTTTTTTTTTCACGTTAAACAGAAAATTCCAGGTACGCCATATATTCAAAAACATTCTGTCAGAAAGAGTACATCAGGTAAAAAAATATCATATTATAGGTTACAAAGGTGTTTTGGCGGATTACTTGTCCATCGCTTCTATGCAACATGCAGCAAGGCGGCCAATGCACTTTATTTACGATTATATTTGTTGTTACTGGGACCAAGTCAGGGGGTTTCCACTGAGCCTGGAAATATATCGAAGGTATCGAGCGTCTTCTGGAAAATTAAATACTTGCGTTGTATTAATGTAACAAGTGAGAAGCGCAAACAAATATCCTCTGGGCGTCTTTAAAATCTGTTGCCGTAATCCATGCTGCAGGTTTAGGCTCGTGGTGAGATTTGGGGGGAGTGGTTAATATTGATGGGAATTGAGGCTGCTGGTGGTGATCTGTTTATTGAATCTGGATAGCTCCATGTTCGATGTGCATGTCCGTCTGGAGAGCAGATTGCAGGGGTTCCATCGCCTGGAAGGGAAGGAAAAAAATTATGAAAAAAAGATAGTGCCAGATGTTGCGTAACACAGCTTTATCATACAGCGAAGAAAGGAAGTCTGAGAAAATGAGCCCAAATGGCTCTAAATAATGGGGCCGCAAGATATTCATAGTGCACAGTACAGAAATTATGTGGAATGGGGGGGGGACGGTAATTAACCCCTTCACTACCAAGTGATTTAAAAAAGAAAAAACATTGCCAGGAAACAGCGTTTTTTTTTTTAATTTATTTTTTTAAAAATAAATAATTAATTTCACATTAAGAAATATTTATTTATTTATAAAGTATTTTACCAGGAAGGATACATTGAGATTTCTCTCATTTTCAAAAATATTCCCAATTGATCTCTTACTGTACTAACATATTTGGACAGCAGATGGTGCCATCTACTGCTAAACTGAGCAGTGTACCACAAGCTGCAACTGTATCAACTTGCTGAATGCCCGAAGTCAGGACATTCATCAGCTGATTTTACAGTTTTAGGGCTAAAATGTTGTGGGTACCTTTGCAGCCCAAAACCAAATGAAATTAGTTTGCAGCAAACAAATTTAATTAGCTTTTGGGCTGCAGATCGAGATATCCTGATATAGGGGCACCGAATGGTACCTTTGAAGCCCGAGAAATATTGATCTCAGTAGTGAAGAGGTTAAAGAAAAGCAGCAAATTTAAGACCAAGCCTAAACTGTATGATGCTTTTTGTCAGTCACTAGTTAAATAGCCTCACTCGAGGAAATGTGTATGTTCCTAATAGAGGTCATCCTAACAGATGCAGCCTCTTCTGGCCCACCAGCATCTATGTAAATCGAGACACCCAAAAGTAGTGTTGCATGTGAGGGACCTGCCAGTCCGCCTGTAAGTTTGGAGTGGAATCAATCTGTGCTCAAAGACAGCTTTATTTTTTCCGGTTTCCAAATTAAAAGGGGGGGGGAAAACAACCCAATTTGAAGAGCGAGATAAGTTTGATTGGGTAATTTATTACAACAAGAAAAAAGAAAAAAAAAAAAAAAAAAAAAAACACATTTGAGGGATAACCCTCAAACAAAAGATGGGAGTGCTAATTGGAACATAACTTTTAATAGATTATAATGCAAAGACACACATTGGTAAGACCGATAATTGTTAAAAAACAAATAGACACATGGACAAATGCACAGTTTGCAACAAGGAGAAAAAGAGTATAATATATTTAAAGCACAATACTTGAATTGCAGCTTAAGGGAACATTTATATACATATACCCAGTGTTGTAATATGCATAGTTGGATGGAAAGTGCGTAAACAGTTGCAAAGATTGGCATTTAGGACGTAGTTGAGAACCCCTACCATGGTAAAATTACAAAAAGTACCACTGCGCTAAGGCATGTAGGACACCCAGAAAGATGCACTGAAAATAATACCAGCCAAGGTTAGTATGTGCCAGAATTTCGGACTATAATAACACCATCCATTTCGCCTGGCTACCTTGTGGAGAAAGCCTACATAGGCTGTGAGCTAGCGATTATAAGCTGTGAACAGCAATGTCGCAAATAGGCTAGTTGGCAAAAGGCATCATAATACTTAGGGATATCAATCTTGCAATAGAGCGTAGTCGTAAGAATCACAATACATTTAGAGGTGGAAATCAACAAATTCACTTGCAACTGTACCAACCAGAGCAACAATGCTTTAGGACATAGTCCTACCAACAACCATGCTTAGCAATAAAAAAGCCCAGGGCAATAAATTAAAACTGTAGCTGTCCCTAAAAAGCTAAAAATTCTATACTCTCCCTGTTAGTTCATATTTGTGCAAAGTAAAAGCAAACACTGGACTCGACACGTGTTTCGCCGGTACTAGAACGGCTTCATCAGGAGTCAAACATAGATTGTGATTAATATCGGTACTGTGTGCCACCGAGGCTGGTTAAATACTGTTTGAAAAGCCAAATCAGTAGAGGTGGGAGTGGACAATTACTGCTTCATTCGGGTCAGATGTATGTGATAATGGAATAATGCATTGTATATATTGGAATCATTAGAAAAGACATTATCAGCATCCTAGCACCAAAAACTGCCACTACCTGCCTGACTCAAAACAACCAGCCATGGTGTATAAAAAAATTAAGTGATTGTAAATGGAGTATTGAAACTCTTGCGTAAATGATTAGAAAAAGAAAAAACAACCACCTCCACTAAGAAGGTGAACAATCACTCCACACACAAGTACAAAAGTGCACCGGGCGTGGGCACACCCATATAGGACTAAACCTAGTATTGAGATACAACAAGAAAAAAGAAAAAAAAAAAAAAAAACACATTTGAGGGATAACCCTCAAACAACAGATGGGAGTGCTAATTGGAACATAACTTTTAATAGATTATAATGCAAAGACACACATTGGTAAGACCGATAATTGTTAAAAAACAAATAGACACATGGACAAATGCACAGTTTGCAACAAGGAGAAAAAGAGTATAATATATTTAAAGCACAATACTTGAATTGCAGCTTAAGGGAACATTTATATACATATACCCAGTGTTGTAATATGCATAGTTGGATGGAAAGTGCGTAAACAGTTGCAAAGATTGGCATTTAGGACGTAGTTGAGAACCCCTACCATGGTAAAATTACAAAAAGTACCACTGCGCTAAGGCATGTAGGACACCCAGAAAGATGCACTGAAAATAATACCAGCCAAGGTTAGTATGTGCCAGAATTTCGGACTATAATAACACCATCCATTTCGCCTGGCTACCTTGTGGAGAAAGCCTACATAGGCTGTGAGCTAGCGATTATAAGCTGTGAACAGCAATGTGGGTAATTTATTAATCCATCAAGCGAACAAATAAAAGTATTTACCAGTGAGCTTGGTGATTAATTTCCCGGATTCTAACGAAGCAAACCTAAACCACAACGAGCTTCCACTCAACCAGTGTAGTCATTGAAGACATATGAATGATACATAATCAGGGTCTTAATAAGGCCTTCAAAACAATGTGTGGTCAATAAATCTACCATTTTTCCTGGTGTCCCACACAGTATTCAACTCATACTCTATAAATATGTCACCTGCATTCTACATCTCGCATTCCACAAAATACATAAATAACAAGGTAATTCTGGCTGAATGGGATGCGGGGCATCAGACCCAGAGCTTCCCCATCATAATGGACATCCTTAAGAGTCACCAAGGACCCATGGTATGTAACCAGGGTCGCCTGATGGCTTTGAAAGACAAAGTGTGGCCCATTAATGTACCAGTTTACCTGGTCTATTTGGTGTGAGGTGGGGAATGCCATCGGCATGTATGTATGTATGTATGTATATATATATATATATATATACACACAAAACAAACCAATCTAAAAGTATACAGTCAGGTCCAGCAATATTGGGACATGGACACAATTCTAACATCTTTGGCTCTATACACCACCACAATGGAGTTGGAATGAAACGAACACAATGTGCTTTAACTGCAGACTGTCAGCTTTAATTTGAGGGTATGTACTTCCAACTCAGGTGAACGGTGTAGGACTTACAGCAGTTTGCAGATGTGCCTCCCACTTGTTAAGTGTAGAGGTCGGCAGGGCTGGGTCCTGGATGGACAATATGTTTCACCCCTATTTGGGTTGTGGACCCTTTAAGGGCAAACACAGGGTTAATCTTCCTGTCCAGGAAGAGTTTTAAAGCCAGCAACTCCCAGATAGGATTGTGGGAGTTTAGGAAAAGAAAAGTAATCAGTGGAAGCTGTGTGTTTGTGTTCCAAAAGCAGGAGACGTGCTGTGCCTTGCTGGAGAGGCTTCTACATACTGGGGAAAGGATTCCCTGGGTTTGGGACTGTTTAAAGCGTTGGTGAGCCACTATTATTTCTCTGTTTATTTGTGCTGAAGAACAGGACTTTGCTTTAATTTCGCTGAACCAAAGCGTGTACTTATGTTGCCTTTTTGACTGCCCTGAAAGGGTGAATAAAACTGTTTTGTTTGTGAAAGACATTGTGCACGTGCTCTGTGGGCCCCCAAACGTCACAACTGGTGGAGAATGCGGGCAATTTGCTATCCCTCACACGCCAAGCAAGAGGAATTTTTGTGAATTTTTTTTAAAAAAATGACATTTTAAAAAGGACAGTGTTCTGATTTCATGTCCTGGGCTAAGGCTGCACTGAAGTCCACAGCTATGGAGGAGCTCGTTAAGCAGATGGTCTTTGTCAATGTGCAGGCCCAGACTCGCCATGAAGAGGTGATGGCTCAGCAGCAACAAGCCCTGGCACAGGCTGTTGCTGCCCAACAAGAAAGCACCCATTTGCTGGCTGCACAACTTGCAGCACAGCAGGTAGCCACACAGACGCAGATCAATGCCCTGCGGGAGGCCATGCAGCAACTTGCACCTGTACGTGATCAAGCAGTGGTCACTACTGGTAACCATGTCTCCATAAGGGCCAGTCATTTCCTCCAAAACCCTTCTGCCAGTGATGATGTGGAAGCATTTCTCACCACGTTTGAAAGGACTGCTGAGAGAGAGGGGTGGCCCCAAGACCAATGGGCCGGTCTCATTGCCCCGTTTCTGACAGGAGACCCTCAAAAGGCATATTTTGACCTGCCCCTAGAAGATGCAAAGAATTATGACCGGCTGAAAGCTGAGGTTCTGGCCCGCCTTGGGGTAACTGTTGCTGTCCGGGCTCAACGTGTTCACTGCTGGAAGTACTGCCCTGACCAGCCACCCCAGTCCCAGATGCATGACTTAGGACAGCTGGTTAAAAACTGAAGACAGTTGCAGTAGGGGCCTGTCAGAGCATCACCAGGGATGAAACCCAGCGTCTGGTGATGTCTATGCGTTCCAGACTTCAGGCTGTGATTGACTGCAAAGGATTTGCAACCAAGTATTAAGAAGGGAAAGTTTGATTTATGATTATTATTCTGTCCCATTACCTTTGGTCCCTTAACAAGTGGGAGGCACATCTGCAAACTGCTGTAAGTCCTACACCGTTCACCTGAGTTGGATGTACATACCCTCAAATTAAAGCTGACAGTCTGCAGTTAAAGCACATTGTGTTTGTTGTTTCATTCCAACTCCATTTTGGTGGTGTATAGAGCCAAAGATGTTAGAATTGTGTTGATGTCCCAATATTTCTGGACCAGACTGTATATCCCGTGCTATAGATCCTAAAACCCAAGACATACAAACATAACAAAACATCTATATAGTGTATTGTTGTCTATGTAGTGCATTGATGTTGGCAGCTGTGCTCACTCTTTAGCCGCCATTAAAGATGTACTATCATTTCTATTTATATATACAGAGTGATTTACAGTTGTGTTCAAAATTATTCAACCCCCACTGAAATTGAGTGTTTTGGCCAGTTTGACATTGAATTTGATCATTCAGTCATCTTGCTTCCAATTAAATCAAAGAGGCACGTGTAGGTCAGACAAATATAACATTTATAATGAAATAACCACAAATGTCTTTTCTGTGCTCACATCATTATCAGTTTTATTCAACCCCCAAGTGACATTCAATCTTAGTACTTAGTACAACATCATTTTACAGTTCTAACAGCTTTAAAACGTGAAGCATAGCTTGACACAAGTGTCTTGCAGCGATCTACGGGTATCTTCGCCCATTCGTCATGGGCAAAAGCCTCCAGTTCAGTCACATTCTTAGGCTTGCGCACTGCAACTGCTTTCTTTAAGTCCCACCAGAGGTTCTCAATCGGATTTAAGTCAGGTGACTGCGATGGCCACTCCAAAATGTTCCAGCCTTTAATCTGCAACCATGCTCTAGTGGACTTGGAGGTATGCTTGGGATCATTGTCCTGTTGAAAGGTCCAATGTCTCCCAAGCCTCAGGTTTGTGACGGACTGCATCACATTGTCATCCAATATCTCTTGGTACTGAAGAGAATTCATGGTACCTTGCACACGCTGAAGCTTCCCTGTACCTGTAGAAGCAAAACAGCCCCAAAGCATGATTGACCCCCCTCCATGCTTCACAGTAGGCAAGGTGTTCTTTTCTTCATAGGCCTTGTTCTTCCTCATCCAAACATAGCGTTGATCCATGGGCCCAAACAGTTCTAATTTTGTTTCCTCAGTCCACAGAACACTATCCCAAAACTTCTGTGGTTTGTCCACATGACTTTTGGCATACTGCAGTCGACTCTTCTTATTCTTTGGAGACAGCAAGGGGGTGCGCCTGGGAGTTCTGGCATGGAGGCCTTCATTACGCAGTGTGCGCCGTATTGTCTGAGCTGAAACTTCAGTACCCACATCTGACAAATCTTTTCTCAGTTCCTCAGCAGTCACACGGGGACTTTTCTCCACTCTACGCTTCAGGTAGCGCACAGCAGTCGAAGTCAGCATCTTCTTTCTGCCACGACCAGGTAGCGTTTCAACAGTGCCCTTTGCCTTGAATTTGCGAATGATGCTTCCTATGGTCTCTCTCTTCTTATAGCCATTGCCCTTCCTGTGAAGAGTAATCACCTCTTCTCTTGTCTTCCTGGACCATTCTCTTGACTTCACCATGTTTGTAACCACACCAGTAAATGTCTAGAAGGAGCTGAGTATCACAGTCATTTTAAAGCTGCCTAATTGGTGCTTATTATGCTTTATTGCTGCTCCGTGAATGAACCTCTGTTCTTCAGAGTGGTAGTCTTCAAGGGGTTGAATAATTGTGTCAATGAAGAATTCACAAAAGAAACATTTACTACTGTATTACAAAACCAATTGATGTCATTTTAGTTGCATATGGTTCTTTAAAAAGTCCTTGTAGGATTTCATTCTGAATACAATTACAAATGTACACTAAATTCCCTAAAACCCTTTACAGCATTGGGGGTTGAATAATTTTGAACACAACTGTAGGACACAGCAAGGAACTACCTTCATTTTTTTGGTTTTGTCTCCAATATCAAAGCAGACTTGTGTTCAGACATGTGGACGTCCCATAGATGGGCTGAATGACAGCAAACACATAGATATCCAGGCATTCATGCTGAATTTACTGCATTCCCACCCAATAATTGAGGTCCCTCACAATGAGTGTGCTTCCTGCGTCAGGACGTAGCTTGCTCTCGAGCAAAGAGCCTCTGAATATAATGTGAGGATTTCCTACACCTTAAGATCTTCAGTTGTACACAGTGAACTTTGAAGTCTTAGGATAATTATTAAGTCGAACACAGATGTATAGCAGGCAAATGCAGGTACGAAATTAGGCCTATACCATAGAAGCTTGCAATCTAAATGATAAAGTGGAGAAATTAACTACTCGAGTCTGATTCCTGGAGTTGATGATGATCCTCCTCGCATCTCATCTTTTCTTTCTTAAATCCTTGGCCAATTTGCTAAACTGTGACTTCCCCCTCCTCGGTCTGTCTGATCCGCTTCCAGAACTCCATAATAAAAGCTCCTTTGAATTTGTTCCTCCCTTTCTTTGTTGTATAACTTTATGGGTCTTTTGATCACTCTACTTGCAACAGAAATGCAAACCCCTGCGCATCGCTCGTACCAAAAGGCATTCAAAGGCTGGTTCTGCCGACAGTGGAAGGTCGTTGTCGAGTCATGACATCCTGTGCGTGGTAGCGGGTTCAAAGGCCGGTAAAACCGCATAAGGCCAGGGTCAGACGAGCGGTTGTAAAAGCAGAGTGGACGTTCCTTCCACCCGACGCCCGTCTGGCCACCTTGCTGAGCGCAGTCAGTGCACTCAGCGCTGCAAGACTTGATCCTCCTATGGAGGATCACGCTTTGCAGCCCCGTCAATGCGTGTCTAGCGTTTTGACTTTATTATTCTCTATGTTGATGGCGCCAATCAGCAAATTGTTTGAAATGTTATCCAAATGTCCTCTGAATTTTAGCCATGGTCCAGCTGCAGAGATATGGTCAGCAGTTGTAGATTTTCCTTTCACCTTTATTAGTATTTGCAGGTTCTCCAGATCTTTCCCATCCCACTCGTCAAATGGCTCAAGCAGTTGCAAACGCTGGCTGAGAGGACTGATTCCAAACCATAGGGCAGGGGTCATAGGGCAGGGGTCAGCAGCCAGATGTTTTGGAAACTACATCTCCCGTAATGCTCATCTGATCATTGGGAAGGCTGAGCCTTGTGGGAGATGTAGTTCCAAAATATGCGGAGGGTCAAGGTTGCCAATCCCTACTCTAGGCAGTTTAATAGGTTGAGAAATGCAAGTGACTTTGTAAAGAGAGAGGTGAATTTCAGTCCAAAAATAGCTGAATCTTGGGAGTTTTTTGTGTAAACGTTGTGATTCCCCCCCTATCCGCAGCTCGGTTAATAACCCTTATAAATACACGTGAAACCAGATACATATTCAGATTTGCGCCTTTTGTGATCATGGGAGTCTCAGATCTTGGCCTGCAACCAGAACGTCCACATGTGGGAATAAATTAATAGTGGCCCCTTGTTTTCTATAAAACGTAGACTTCCCAGAGCAATAAAAAGTAATAATAAGGATGTCCCATAATATTCACAAACGGATTTACATTCCTGGAGGAAGTTTATATTAACTTCTCAAATATCTGCAACGCACACTTTTTTGTTTTGTTTTGTGGGAAGGTGATGGTGGAGGGGCTCTAAAACGAGACACAGAAGATGACAACACTGTTTCCAGGCCAGCTTTATTTATTTATTTTATTTATTTATAAAGGATTTTACCAGGAAGGATACATTGAGATTTCTCTCGTTTTCAAGTATGTCCTGGGTTCAAGAACATTGAAGTGTTACAGTTACAGAAATACAGGCAAGATGCTACATGGTTTGATAAATCCATTTTGCAGACAATGGATGGACCATGTGCACAGGACTTAGAATGTGTCGTCACGGCTCACAAAGTAAGATGGGTCTGGAAAGGATACTGGTGTGGCGGCTTTATGTAAGGGCAAACAAATGACAGGAGTTGATGTAGAGGCCGATTTGTCTTGGATGGAACCAATGAGTATGGCCCAAGCTATATAAACAGTACACCTAGAGGGCCACTCACAGCCAAAGTCTAGTGAACATGGAAACCTCTGTATTTACCACAAAGCCTTGAAGGATCATCACAATGGAGTCAACTTCTACACCTGAAAATCCGCGCTGGTCTGTCCTTTCCATATATTCCAGTTAGTATAGAAACGCCCAGTCAAATTTGCCGATTTGAAAATGTTCCTTACTTTTAGTCACTAGGGAAAAAGCAGCCATAACGGACACAAAAAAACAATGCACTTGTGTTACTTTATTTTCGAGGCAATTAACCACCATACTCAAGTACTGCGCAAAAACAACGCCTGCGTCAGCTCTAGGGTTATTTTAGGGTTATCCCCTCGCAGACAGATTTAGGTAAATTTTCGCTTCACTTTTAGGCAACTGATTCTACCGCTGCGTCTTCTTTTGATGCTTGTGACAAAAGAAGGAGCAGAATCGGTTACATAAAAATGAAGTGAAAATGGAGCCCAGCCTGTTAGTTAGGTTTGTTAACAGTAAAGTAACCGTAACTCAAACACAAGCACAAACCGTAACCCTCACCCTATTGCTAACCCTAAAACTAGCATATTTTTGCAGCATACTCATGTCAGAATAATACTGTGGGAACCGGGCTGGTGCAACAATAACAAAAATAGAAAAAAGCCACAAGTGCAGCGTTTTCTTTACATCAACCACAACCATTTTTTTTTTCGTAGTATCTAAACATAAGGAGCATTACATCTGCAACTTTTTTGATTTGTCATTTTTATCTGCATCCACAAGGTGGCGTCTCTTGCATAGGATACCTTTTCATAATGTTAAACGTCTGATTTCAGTGGTAACAGGTGAGTCATAACCATTTACAAACAGATACCGCTCCGCTCTCAACGGGGCCCTAAGGCTGCATAACCACTCAACAGGATAGGCAAACACTGACGCAACGAGGAACAGCCGAACCACATTGTGACTCTGAGGTCTATAAACTGTCTATTACTACCTACCCGACCTTGGCTTCGTGCTCAACCTCTGCAAATTAGATCAAGGTTCTGCTGAGGCCCACCTGACTACATGCATTAACCCCTTCACTGCCGAGCCATTTCAGGTCTTAAAAAACATGTTTTTCTTTTTTTTATTTACTTTAAACGTGGTCATGTTTGGTATCATCAGAAAGGCCATGCTCTGGCCTTTCTAATGATACCAAACATGACCCTGCTAGCTGCAAACAGTCAGGAGATATCGGGTTTCAAAGGAACCCACTATATCCTCCCCATCTTTCCTTAGGAGTCAATGAGGACGTTCCCCACACGTCCTCAGCAGTGAATGGGTTAAGGTCAAACCACTGCCTAAAACCGACCCAATTAGTTGCTGTAAATACTGAAGCGCAAACACATTTTCAGTTTATACTGAAACATGCAATGGGTTTTTGCAGGGTTCTTTTGAATTTTCAGTTCCGTACAATTTCCTGCGGGCTTTACTTGTTTGTTTGCAAAACTTGTGATGCCTGCGTCTGTCCTGCACGGAAGTCACCTTCCCAGACTGCTGTATTTTGTCTCTAAGTGGATACAGATTACTTTAATTGTATTTTTTAAGTAAAACTACCTTTTTTTAATTAAAATAAACATGTTGCGGCAGCACGACTGATTATGAACTGAAAGATCAATAAGCAGATTCGAGCAGAACTAAACATGCAAACCTCTTGCTGTGTTTGCCTGATCTACGTCATGGAACACGGCAGCGCGGCTCGACGTGTCTACCCCGATATTACTTCAGGATACTTTCATTTGTTATTGAACAGCACAAGATACCAGTAGCGAAGCAGATGATGTTCTGTAGGTTCATGGCGTTGCTTCATGCCAATTTACCTTCTCAAAACAGGTTGCCACCCCGAGGGCCCTATCAAATATTCACAATCACAAGGCACCTAAATGCACTGCATCGTACAGAATGATATCACTTCTAGCGTTTCTCTTCTTGCAGTAAAGTACCTCCATCTTTGTGGCTGCAATCATTAGAGTTTTGTGGCATCTGAAAGGAGCACCACTCATTCATTTTAACTTACGTCCATCCATGGCGCCTGAAGGTTTGACCGACCGGCAGGTTCGTTGGGTTAATTCATTGTCCTTCTAAGCATCGTGGGACTTCTCTCTGGTGCTTGTGCTACCCACGTTGACTCTTTGCACGTTTTTGAACGAGGACTGCTTGACCACAACCATCTTATTAAGCTCCCTTACCACACACCGAAAACACGAGACACCTAACTACTTCATTTTTCCATCATGGTGGCAGACATTTTTGAGCACTACAATGACGTTAACCAATGAGAGAACAGTTTCACCTTTATAACCCTCTCTCAAGACAATGCTCATTGCCCGATTGTGGTCTTCATTGCCCAAGAGTGCATTTTGCAGTGCTCTGAGCTCCTCTGCTTGACCTGGCTTTTCCTTTACGTTCTCTCCATTCCTGACCTGGGTCGGTTTGATTGTCCTGTAGATTCTCTACTGTCCTCAACCTTGGTTTCTCCTCGATTCTCCTAACTTGTGTGCAGGTAAACCCCCTTTAGTCTTAGGATATCCTTTTCCAGTCATTACATGCACCAGTGTTGGTCTTCATTCTCTGTCCTGATTAGTCTCTGCAAGATTGTGTACCATGACATTGATTCATTGAGTTTGGAAAATCTAAATTATATTTTAAATTCAAGTTCAGAGTCCAGTGAACATAGCCACAAGTGTGACTTAATGGACAACAGTCCACAGAAAGCCTGGCGTAAAAAAAAATACTAGACACAGGAGATAAGACCGGGCAATGACTAACCATGAGAGACGTGTGCCTGGACGGCTTCTGGCAGACCTTGAAATCCCGGCAGTCGGAAATTACACAGTGAGAGGATTAAAATAAAACTGGAAGTAAATAGGCACTTGTGTGCATATATACCGAGGGTGGGGATTGGCATAATTGGCGAGCAGGCCTTTCTTGTATCCAGCGTAAAGACATTAACCCTTTAAACTCACATAGTGTGACCTGTAAACACCCAGGCTTTATTTTGCAAAATATTACAATTTAACTGATGGTTGAGGCAAACTAAAGGAACCAGCAGCTCCCAGAACTGCTTACCGTGACGTCCACTGAACTAGCTCCATTTTGGAATTTGGCAACACTTACTTTCTGCTTTAGAAACGTGGGTTAATATCCTAACGTAAAACTATGTGCTAATGCAGAAACCCGCACTGGGTTAATTTCCTACCGAGAAGGCTGGTAAAGATTCATATACTTATGACACTAAGGGTTAACCCTAACTGTAACCTTATCCCCAAAAAACGATCACAGATAGTAAGCCTGATCCTAAAACAAGCAGGAAAAGTAACATGAATATTAAACATATTCTACATTGGTGAGCGCTTCAGACTGGGTTTTTTGCCTTCTTTTGGATCAACAGCAGTAGGTGATGTGGGAGAGGCTGAACCTGATAAACGCATGTCTTTTTTCAGCCTATATAACTATGTAACCTCATACTCCGTGATAATGAGCCACTATCTTGGCACTCCCTGCACTCTCCACGTCCTACTAATAAAAGGCTGACATGCTGGATTCATTGCCTGTCTGCTGCCGCCATGTTCTGTAACACAGGTTTATTGAGGATAGACAGGAGAATCACTTGAAGGGTCTATATGCTGTTCCCTTGCATACAATTCCCAGGTTACACTGCTCTTCTGTTGAATAGCCTTCCATGCCAACGAGACATCGATGCATGGTGAGAAATGTGACAAATGGGACAAGAAGTGAATTTATTTTATCTCTTTTTTAGGCATATCTGATGTTTCATCTGGGCATGATGGATTCACCAGGTGTCTGATTTTCAGTACAAACATAAATATTAAAGAAAATGAAGGTCCGGGATAAAAACAAACAACATGCTAGGAAACCATTCAAGAAGCGGCTCATCCAACAACAAGGTCTTGGTCACCATGTAAACGCACACACACCTCTACCAATGTGCCTGCAACAACACTTTGTGTGGGGTCTGTTGAGTTACCTACCTCGCCGGTGTCTGAATGATCGGTGACCGGAGCGAGCTGTACATATTGGACTTGAATGTCACTGGCTTGAAGAGGTGAACCATCAACCACTCCTGTAGTGGGATCAGCCGAGGCGACGGCTATGAGCTGGGCTCCTTGCATTACCTATAGACAGGACAAAGGAGAGAGATAGGTTTATATGCAAGCAGTCAAAACCAAAATAACAGAAAAACTATTTCTATATAGAGCAGTGGTTACCAACCCTGGTCCTTGAGGTCCCCCTAACAGGCCAGGTTTTAAAGACTACTTTAGGGAAATGCAGACTGGATCCTGCAATAACGGAGCAGGAAATCATATCACCTGTGCTTCACATATTCTGCAAACCTGGCCTGTTAGGGGGACCTGAGGGCCACGGTTGGGAACCACTGGCCTAGATGGATGATCAGTGGACATTATAGGAGGACCACCTTATTCATTTTCCATTTTCATGCCATTGACGGCATCATTTACATGTGAGTGAACACAGCAGACAAGAGGGACTGGAGAAGTGCACCATGATAAGCCAGATCACATGACAGCAGAGGAAGGGTTAATACCTTTTTTTTTGTTTTTTTTTAAAAGGATCTGGAAAAAGTATTGTATACTCTATGCCAGCCAAATCAACATACCACAGTGATGATTACAGGGCTGGATTCCAGTGGAGACAACCGCTGAGTGTTCAGAAAAGGCCAGGAAACACTGAGTGCCATGAGTGTACGCCGATGCAGAAACACGACCCATTCGCTGCCGGCTGCCTAGAATGCCGCCAGTACTACTCGCGTGCTCAATAACTCCCAGGTAAGAGTCAACTGATGCCCAAGGGCAGAGTCACAGACATGTGGAACTACAATGCTCATGATGCTTTGCGTGAGCTGAGGAAGGGGACATCCCCAAGCTAACAGGCATATGTTTCAAACATGCAAATAGTTTTTCTTGTTCTTATAACTTAAATTGTATCAACATATTCCCTGTCTCAGCCAAAATAGAGGCTTGATTACCTACAAATCAGACAGCCATCACTTTCACCCTAATAATGTACTAAAATATCAAAATACTGTTTTTTGTTTTTTTTAATAAACCCTGTAGAGAGCAGACATTGTGTTGTTAAGTTGGCTCTGCACAATGGTGACTTAGTGATGCCAAAAGTGATTATACGACAATTTATAAACACGCTGTCACTCATATCATCTTAAGATTTTACAGATAAATGCTACCATGGCTATAAGTAAATTAAAGAACGATATCAACAGGCTGGTTGGAGTAGAGGTAACATCACTGCTCTATAAACGTGGAGACACAGGTTCAAATCCCAGCCAGAGCACCACCTTATTATTATTATTATTATTCTTTATTTATAAAGCGCCAGCATATTCCGCAGCGCTGTACAATAAACACAGTATAGACAGGGTTACAATACATTGAACAACATTTGACAAACAGTACAGGAGGAGATGAGGCCCTATTCCGTAGGAACTCACAATCTAGGAGGGTTGGGGTTGGAAACAGGAGGAGAGGACTGTAAGGTGAGAGTGATTGATGGTTGCGTCAGTGAGTTGGGTGGTAGGCTTCCCTAAATAGGAATGTTTTAAGGGAGCGTTTGAAGGAAGAGAAGTTAGGGGAAAGTCTGACAGTACGAGGGAGAGCGTTCCAGAGAGTGGGTGTAAGTGTCCTTGGGCAAGAAACCTATCAGTACATACTTGCCTACCCAGGACATACATGAAAATGAGAGAAATATCAATGTATCCTTCCTGGTAAATACGTCCAAACACCAAGAAAAAAAAAAGGGGGCTAATATGTAAATTCTAATGATAATTTGCTGCCGATCAGGAGTTTAAAAATAGGAAATGTGCTTACATCAGACAACAATGGGTTAAGAAAAAAAAAATCACCCCAGGAACGCTATGGCTTAATGCAAAGTCTGGAAATTAGGAATTATTTTGCAAGGAACGAAAAATATAAAAAAGCCTCAAACATTTGTATTGACTCATTATCAAAAGTCGATGCCAGCAACATATGTGTTTGGCTTGGCGCGGGCCACCAGGCAGACCTGCTACCGAACATTCCTGGCAGCGCCGCGCGTATAGAACACAAACACAGCGCCCCGCGTCTTCTGGGAAGGAGTACGTTACGAGGAATGTACGTGCAGCTCGCATGGCAACCGCCCTGGAGACTTGATGGATGGACGGATGAAGCTGAAAGGGGGTTCAAGCACTGAGAAATGATGTCATAGTTCGAACCGCCTCATTTAATGAATACGTAATCCTAGAGCTCGTTGCGATGTTTTGACCATGTGTCAAACTCACTCAATATGAATAAACCAAACAATGGTGGGGTAATGGCTCCCTGTCTATAGCCGGGATCAGTTCCTCATGATAAATAACATGCAGCACATAGCTTAGAGCATCCTGAAGCAGCGGTGGAGGTGTTTTGTTCATCACACGTGGATCTCATTGATCTTTGAGTAAGAAACGTCTACAACGCCCAACCGTACTGAAACTTGTAGGACATATATAACTTGGACTTCTTCGGTTGTTCCTCTTCTTGAGACTCGCAAGACGTTCATTTAACATGCCTTACAAATGATACGGCATATCGGACATTGGGAAAGCATCTCTATGAGACAATTGGCACTCATGTGCGCCAGGAGAGCATCCTGAAATATGGGCATGTTGTTCATCACCTGTGGATCTAATGATTCTTGAGTAAGGAGCGTCTATACCACCCAACCATACTGACACTGGTACGACAGACGTAACTTTGACTTGTGACCCACTACATGTCCTTCTATGCTCAAACTGACCCACCCAAAAGTCAGAAAAACCTCGTGTTGGTCATGTAGACATTGACACTTCCTTATAATCAGTAGACGATGCACCAGATACTTGAAATTGGCATGGGTCATAGGATGAAAAATCTAAACGATCTCAATTTATACTATAATTTGCCCTATTATAGTCATATATAAAGTATAGCTGGCCAAGAGCATCACCAGGCATGGAAAGACGTCTGGTCTTCATTTAGTGGACCTCTGGGCGCACACATGGAACACCTTCGGAAAGCCGGTGTTACTGAAAACACTCAATTCAGCTTCTGATTTATATTATATTTAGTTAAGAAGCTGGAAGGTTCTCACTAGGAATATCAATTTCACTTCAATAATGTGGATTCCTATAGCTTTATTGAACAAAAATATTCCCGGGACGGAAGAGAAAAAAAAAATAAGAATTCCACCATCATTTTTCCAAGTGCAGTCATCCAAAGAACTGCAGGAGCTACCGAGACACCTTCGCGTAGAACACAATAACAATCGGAGCACTTAATGCCTAAGTGAGATTGGCTTATGGAAAGAATCTCAATACAACGTAACTGGTTTCCCTTTAGCTTTCACCAGGAAGCATCTGAATCAGATTAACCGCGCGCTAGCATAGGTGAGGAGTAAGACTACATACAGTGTGACGGCTTGTCTGTTTTGGCTGCGGTGAAACTCAATAAGAGGTAGAATAATGGAACAGCGACAAGAAAACAGATTGGGAACACACAGCGAAAACGGAGACTCCCACCCAAATATCAACTAACAAAATAATTAAATGCAGTAAATTAAATAAGTGTATATATCTTTATTATTTCAAAGGATGGGTTAGCGCACTGCTTTACAGACCAGTACAACCATCATGCTTATCGGTATTAGAAGAACACCAGGCTGTGCACTGCTGGGATCTTTATTCATGTAAATTTTACTTAGTGACATCTTGGTCCTACGTATGCGGAATTGCAACCTTTCACATTTTTGTTGTATTAATCACCGCACGAACACATCAGAAACAACACAGTGGGCAAACAAAGTGATTGGAAAATTTGCAAAAATTAACATTCCTAACTTTGGTTGATCTGCTGAAACTATTAGTGACGTCATTCTTCTATGATTCCCAGGTTGGCTGGTCTGCCATGATTCCCAGGTTGGCTGGTCTGCCAAGATTCCCAGGTTGGCTGGTCCGCCTAGATTCCATGGTTGGCTGGTCCGCCTAGATTCCCAGGTTGGCTGGTCTGCCAAGATTCCCAGGTTGGCTGATCTACTATAAACCCCAGGTTGGTTGCCCTGCTACGATTCCCAGGTTGGATGGACTACTACGATTCCCAGGTTGGTTGCCCTGCTACGATTCCCAGGTAGGATGGTCTGCTACGATTCCCAGGTTGGATGGTCTGCTACGATTCCCAGGTTGGATAGTCTGCTACAATTCCCAGGTTGGATGGTCTGCTATGATTCCCAGGTTGGATGGTCTGCTACGATTCCCAGGTTGGATGGTCTGCTACGATTTCCAGGCTGGTTGTCCTGCTACGATTCCCAGGTTGGCTGGTCTGCCAGATTCCCAGGTTGGCTGATCTACTATAACCCCAGGTTGGTTGCCCTGCTACGATTCCCAGGTTGGATGGACTACTATGATTCCCAGGTTGGTTGCCCTGCTAGGATTCCCAGGTAGGATGGTCTGCTACGATTCCCAGGTTGGATGGTCTGCTGCGATTCCCAGGTTGGATGGTCTGCTACAATTCCCAGGTTGGATGGTCTGCTACAATTCCCAGGTTGGATGGTCTGCCACGATTCCCAGGTTGGATGGTCTGCTGCGATTTCCAGGCTGGTTGTCCTGCTACGATTCCCAGGTTGGATGGTCTGCTACGATTCCCAAGTTGGATGGTCTGCTACGATTCCCAGGTTGGATGGTCTGCTGCGATTCCCAGGCTGGTTGTCCTGCTACGATTCCCAGGTTGGATGGTCTGCTACGATTCCCAGGTTGGATGGTCTCCTAAGATCCCCAGGTTGGTTGTCCTGCTACGATTCCCAACGTGGCTCATAAATGCTACGATTCCCAGGTTTGATGGCCTGCTATGATTCCCATTTTCATCTGCTGTGATTCCCAGTTAATTTGGTATACAAAGAATTCCAATTTGATCCGTCTGCTATGATTCCCAATCTGGTCAGTCCACTACAATTCCCAGTTTGGCCAGTTGGCTAAAATTCCCAGTTTGATTAGTCAGCTACAATTCCCAGACTGGCCAGTCCACTACGTTTGCCAGAGTGGTCTATCCCCTCTTCGGTTGGATTCCTCCACTAGCGCACATGACATAAGAACAATAAACAAGTGAGCTCCAGTTGAGGTAAACACTAACCAAGAGCTTTGGTCTCCATTCTGTATTTACAAAACTGCATCAAGAAGGCTGCCAAACTTGTAACCATGCAGCTTGTAGTATGCTATAGTTTCTCAGATTTGTTTCTGGTAAACGATGACCATCACCTAGCCCTGAGACGGAGTCAGGGTAAACAGCAATCTCATGAGTACAGGAATCAGGTATTGATTTGCAGAATTTAGCAGCTTAATAAAAAACAAAGAAAAAAAATTGGAGAATGATCATATCCTGGATCTACTCGACATTTGTAGAAAAGCAAGTGGCCATATTTCAGAATTATTTGACTCTCTAGGTCATCCTCTATCTTAGTGGCTGCCTGTCTAAAGCCCAGTAATAGTGAGTATGTGTTTCCAGAGTCTGGTTTTTGCTGAGCAGGGATGATTGACTGTGGAGTTTGGTGTTGTCATACAAAACACATGTTATTAATACTTTGTTTCCAGGCACCTCTACACAATCCATTTCAGATCCAGGTTTCTGTTTGTAACTTCTGTTGCCACCTTGTCCTTCGGGTTGGTACATTTATATGTAAAAGACTGTGAAATATAAATAAACCAAAGGCAGACTCAGGATTTGGGGAGGTAAAGAGCTCTTGCGGTTTATTAGCACATTGAATGGAGCCTCCTCGCACTGCAGATGTACTTTTGCCTTCAGTCTGGAAATGGCTGCTTCCAGCTGGACTCTGTTGGAGTCCTTTATTAATTCTTATTTTTATGTGTTAACGCATTGCTTTTTGGACAGAGCATAGATCCCCTGTGTTACGGTGCACATTACTATACATGTGCTTGTGAAGGTTTCCCCCTTTCCCATCACGGATCATTTCAGCAACCAAGGTAGTCCGACACAAACCACAAATCTATAACGGGGGACTGTAAATGTACATAGAATTGTTTAATGCAGTGGTTCTCAAGTAGTGGGTCACAACCAGGGGTGCACTGGGTCACAGGACAAGTGCCTCATGCCGCTCTAATGCTTGGGACCCGCTGCTGCATCTTACCTGCAGCAGCGGGTACCAGGCGGTGCAGCTACCTCTGCCTCCCTCACCAGCAACCGTGTGCCGGAACTTGAAGGAAGTTCCGGCACGCAGTTGCTAGTGAGGGAAGCAGGGTAGCCCCACCCCCTCAGCTACAAGTCCAGCCACCACACGCACTGCCTGGGACCCGCTGCATCAGGTAAGATACTCTGTAATGGCAAGGTGGGGTGGGGGGAGAATCTGTAATGGGAAGGTGTGGGATGACTGGCAGCAGCTCTGTACTCCCAACAGGGACTGAAATGTGTCCAGAGCATTCTACTACTGGCTGCCAACACCAGGAGCCACTGTGCACATCTCAGTGAAGCAAAAGGCTGTTGGGTAAGGGGGGGGGGGCTCCTTATGTATATTTGTGTTTTTCCCTGTTTGTCTGGCCTTTTGTGAATTTGTCCTCTTATCCTATTTATGCATCATTCTTTCTGAATATTTGTTATTCTGTCCTTGTGTATTTTTCCATCTATCCTTGTATCTATGTCTTCCTCTCCATTTCTTCTCATCTCTCTTTCTCCCTCTATCACTCTCTCCTTTTTACTCTATAAATCTTCCTGCCTTCCTCCTGAGGTGATAATCCCTGCAGAAAACTAGAATGTACACTGAGAATTCTCAGCAGAATCTCACACTACTTCCTGATCCCGGCCTCCCTGCATACCAGGGAAGTGTGGTGAGGTCAGTGGCTGGTGAGGCACTGACTAGTATCAGAACCAGATATACAAAGGTTACATAGGTTCATTGCTCCCCAGGAACTGGCTTCTCTCCGTGCTCCCAGGAACTGGCTGCTCTCAGTGCTCCCCAGAATCTGGCTGCTCTCCGTGCTCCCCAGAATCTGGCTGCTCTCCGTGCTCCCCAGAATCTGGCTGCTCTCCGTGCTCCCCAGATCTGGCTGCTCTCAGTGCTCCCCAGAATCTGCTGCTCTCAGTGCTCCCCAGGATCTGGCTGCTATCAGTGCTCCCCAGGATCTAGCTGCTATCAGTGCTCCCCAGGATCTAGCTGCTCTCAGTGCTCCCCAGGATCTAGCTGCTCTCAGTGCTCCCCAGAATCTGCATCATCCACTCCAGGCAGCCGAGTGTCAAGACGAGGACAGTCACATGACTATCTTGTGTCAATCAACGCATGGGAGTTCAGCCTCCCATGGAGACATTTTTTGAATGGCTTGGACCAATGGTGCTTTCCCATTGTTCCAAGCTATTCCATTGCTCTCAGTGCCTCTGAGGCACTGAAGAGCATAGGTTCAGGAAGTAGGCAGCACCAGACGCGCGCTGCAGGCTTCTCAATTTCTTGGCCAGCTTGAGGTTACACGGTTAGCATTGCGTTCATCTACGCAAATTGCATAGGCTCAAGGAGGGCAG
The DNA here is from genome assembly GCA_009667805.1 of Leptobrachium leishanense. NCBI lineage: Eukaryota > Metazoa > Chordata > Amphibia > Anura > Megophryidae > Leptobrachium > Leptobrachium leishanense. The sequence continues at coordinate 5,886 of RXON01000363.1, read as the reverse complement.
GCTGCCACTGCTGTGAATAAATAATGCACGCAGTGGTTAGAGACAGACGGCGGGGGAGCATGGAGCAGGTGAGTTTGTTAAGTATTTTATAATATTTTATTACTCATTCAGTAGTGATTTAAATTCAAGTTCCTTTGTCTACCATCACCCCAGACTTTGAGACACTTAAGAGCAAGAAGCATCCCCAGTTTTCCCATAAGTTAAATTAATTAATTTCCTATGTTTCAATTACAGTTCATTCTATTGGGTTTTTTCCTCAACAGCACTTTAGTTTTCACTAGTGCTGTGATTACTGCACTATCCATTTTAGAAAGAATCCCTGTTTGTTTATAAAATGGTTTAAAAAGTGCATACATTCTAGAGTATTGCACACGTTTTGTGGAATAAATTAGGTTTCAGAAATTCAATTATTTTTGTGTCGCGACTTAATGGCCAAGGACATTTGTGGGTCCTGTGGGTCCACAGGTTGAGAACCACCGGTTTAATGCATGGAAATAAATAAAATCCTCCAAACTAACACTATTCTTATTGATATCCTTGCCCTGCATAATATTCAATACATTCCACGTTGTCTGCCCTGACTTTAGTGCATTATGCCGACTGTCATCCTACTCTCCTATAGAGCCTGCCATCCGTCTGTCCTACAGAGCCTGTCGCCTGCCATCCGTCTGCCCTACAGAGCCTGCTGTCTGCCCTACAGAGCCTGCTGTCTGCCCTACAGAGCCTGCTGTCTGCCCTACAGAGCCTGCTGTCTGCAATCTATCCTACAGAGCCTGCTGTCTGCCCTACAGAGCCTGCTGTCTGCAATCTATCCTACAGAGCCTGTTGTCTGCCCTACAGAGCCTGCTGTCTGCCCTACAGAGCCTGCTGTCTGCCCTACAGAGCCTGCTGTCTGCCCTACAGAGCCTGCTGTCTTCCCTACAGAGCCTGCTGTCTGCAATCTATCCTACAGAGCCTGCTGTCTGCCCTACAGAGCCTGCTGTCCATCTGTCTCATACAGCCTTCTGTCTGTCATCTCTATCCTATAGAGCAGTGTTTCCCAAACCTGTCCTCAGGACCCTCCGCCTCGCCAGGTTTGCAGGATATGTGAAGCACAGTACAGGTGATAGGATTTGCTGCTCAGTGATTGCAGGATTCAGTCTGCTTTTACCCCAAGGTGATCCTTAAAACCTGGCCTGGTTGAGGGTCCTGAGGACAGGTTTGGGAAGCACTGCTATAGAGCCGGTCTTGGAGGCACATTAATATGCATAAAATACAATTTAACAAGGGTAGAAAAGAGTGTATGGGGAAATTTGTTTATATGTGAAGAATGTTTCATCAAGCTATAAAAAGGAAGAATATTAGTACTGCATTTTTCAGGGCATGTGAGCTTTTCCATGTTCAATTAGCTGTTCCAGGGCAGGATTTTAGGGATTTCTTTGTTTCAAGCTACACCTCTCCACCCCTTCATATTTTCTGAAACCAATCAGTGAGGTGGCACGCATCCAACGCTTATCTGCCCCATTATCCCAATCACATATCTCAAAGTGAAATTCCCCAATAGTTTTCGATTGCAAAGAACAAAATTACAACATTTTTTTTGCTGCAAGACTCATTACAGCTGGCTGTTTTGTTAGTGTTTGTCGGAGCTCTGTTCAAACATTGTTGCACACACAGGAAAAGATAACAGAACACAACCCAAACACAGTAAGAAGTATTTATTGAAAGAGAGAAAGGAAACATGGTTTTAAAAAATATACTTAACTAAAGATTAAAATGATTCATGGCGTAACACTTTATTGCAGTAAAAAACCTCTCTATGCACACGCGTTTCACAGAGAAAAGCCACAATCACAGAAAAAATCCAGAAGAGAGTCTAGAAGATCTAGTGAGGAGAAACTTTATTTGATCTCCTTTTAGTTTGAGTGGTTTTATGGAAAACAATTTTCCACTGCAGACAGAATGTAAAAATGCATGTATCATTTATAAGATACATTTCAGATGGGGGCGTGGCAGGCGGCGAGAGGGAGCGGACGTGCTTTGTTGGAGCTCCACGCGTCTCTTCCACTTTGGAACCCCCAGCTGACTTATCCTGCAGAATTTATATATTTCGGGTACCTGTGCTGCTGGCTACCGGTATTGAGCCGTCTGGAGGCCGTTCACCACCCCCCTCTGGACCTGAGATCACTATGAAGTTGCTGCCTCGTGCTGCAGTGGAAGACGGCGGCCATCTTGCGGCCCCCTTCCAGGCTTCATATGAGCACCAGCCTTGGTGATCTGACCGTTCTGAGGAACACCTGCGGACTGTGGAGATGATGTGCCCGCATCTCCCGGTCGAACTGGAGGAATATCATCCGGGAGCGACGGATGGCACTGCAGGATGGTGGGGGCGGACCCCCCACACGCTGGACTCGGAGGAGCCGAGGATTTGAGCCTGGAGGCTTGTCTACAGATTCTGGCGGAGGAACCTGAGGACGATCCGCTTACTAAAGGGGTTTGGCGGCAGATGATGGCGGCGTTGCGGTGCTGCCGGGAGGCAGTGGCCCCGAGGTTGGATGTTCGGCGGCTGGATGTGGTCCCGCGGTCGATGGATCCTAAGGGGCTGAGCCTGTCTGACGCTTGCGATCTACACGCCGGGGATGTGCCTGCAGGAGATGGGGTACCCCTGGATGCCTTGGATCGGTGCCTGGAGATGGATGCGGCGACCCCTGTGGCGGCCAAAACGTCAGTGCCTCCTAGACGCAGCCTGGGGCCCGCTGGGGGATCCCTGTGAGCTACCTATGGCCCCCTACGGGATTGCCTTACTCTCTGTGTCCTGCCCCATGTCCTCCTTTACGCTGTGCTAGGGCACCCTGGAAAACGCGACGAGGTTCGATCTGGCCTAGCCCCGTTCCCCTTTTTGGATACAGGCCGACGATCTCCCTCAGCAAGCCCTCCATCTTTATTACTTTGATATGCCCTTTCTGATTTTCGTTTTTGCTTTAACGGAGACTTTGAGACATTTTGTCCCCCCCTCTCATGTTGAGTACCTTTCACTCCAGGAGACGTTTGCTAATTTTCTCACTACCTACCTGCTGCGTTTCTCTCCTGCCCAAGTCCCCCCCCTTACAAGCAGAGTATTACTATTTTTGAGATGTTTATCTATTTTTAATGTGAACCCCCTCTTTACAATGGTGTCTGATGACTTGAAGCCGATGATCCCCGGCTGGGGATTATCTAGATTTTTGTACTACCCTCCCCCTCTGCTATTTTTCGTTGAGACCCCCATATCCGGGGAAGTTTATTGTACCTATGCTGACTGTTTTCTATGAGGGCAGTTTTTTTTTTGTGTGTGTGTGGCATAGTACTGCTTATTTCTTTATCTGAAGTGTATTTTTGCGCTACCCGCTACCCCTTCCCTCCCCCCTCTTGTTTACTAATTGTTTACTGTACGCTGAGACCCCCCCCCCTTCGGGAGATGTTAATTATTTTTCCCACGTGGTACTTATGCTGTGGATGGCCCTGCTTGGCCCTTGCTTTCATATGTTTGATTACTGGTATATGCTGACTTCTTTACAAAATAAAATTTTTAATTAAAAAAAAGATACATTTCAGATACAGTTTGTTTATGTGTCAGGCGGAGTGCTCCCCCTGTTGGTCATAATACACTACTACATGTGTAATAATATAGCTGTGGATCAGAGATTCTTAGAAAGAAAAATGGATCTCCTAGCTGTTGAAACAGCTTCAGCACCTTGGCCGTCATGTCCAAGGTGCTGAAACTTTAGGGGCATATTCTGTAGTCCATTTGCAAAACAAATTTTGATTGCAGTTATGGTTACAAGTATTTATAAAGCGCTAACAAGTTCTGTAGCGCTGTACAATGGGTGAACAGAACAACAAATATACATACAAGTTAGACACACAGAACAGTAGGAGAGAGGATCCTGCTCGAGAGCTTACAATCTAAGATCGTAAACCAAATTCCATTTCATTGCTCCAGTATATGCACAGATCGAGTTTACTTGGATGATGGGCTCCTACAGGAGCTATTGAACAACAAGTGAAGGCGTTGAGGTGAAATGCCCCAAATGTATGAAAAGATTCATAGAAAAGATTCTCAACTGCGTTCGTGTAGGGCAGTGCTTCCCAAACCTCTCCTCGGGACCCTCAACCAGGCCAGATTTTGCAGATCACCTTGGGGTAAAAGCAGACCGAATCCTGCAATCACTGAGCAGCAAATCCTATCACCTGTGCTGTGCTTCACATATTCTGCAAACCTGGCAAGGCGGAGGGTCCTGAGAACAGGTTTGGGAAACACTGTTGTAGGGGTTAATTAACAGACAGATGAGATTGTGCGTTGGTGTGTCTGTTAGTGGCTTCTTTTTCTTAACCAAAAATCTGTATATTTAGTTTGCTTTACGGGCTGTGCTGACTACAAGAAGAAGTGAATCGTTCCACCTAAAGGCTAAGTAAGGCACAAACGGAATATTAATGATGGATATAGGCCCACCTCTTCTATGAGCACAGTCAAGAAGGACGTGACTATTGGTTCGCTGTGATATCAATCAAAATACTAGTGCAGGGGGAAGTCAACCACCATCTCTATAGTGTTATCAAGAAGTGAAGACCATTCCTTTGGTTGGTTTATATAAAAGCAAAAACTTTAGAAAGGGACACATTTGAAGGGAGAGATTTCTAGCTATTAAATATATATATATATATATATATGTTGAGTAAAATCATTGCAATGATCAATCGGGTGCAGGCCCAGCTTTCTGGAGGTTTCACTCACTGAAGTCACTCATGGGGATGATCTCATGGGTAAGGAGGGATTCTGCCGTGTCACTTTAATTCAGAGGCATGGCTACATTCTTGAATAGGCTGAAATGCAGTTTATTACATGAAATGATGGTAGGTTAAAACCATAGATGGCTTATCACTGGCCTTCCGATTTTAGGCCTACCCAACGAGTGTTTTTAAATCAGGAGTCCAGGACGGATAATTTTAGATGATTTCCACACAGAGGTATCCAGGCAGCCGAGGTTCTTGAGGTTGGCTAGACACATTTAAGCACGTTACACAGATAAGCCTTTCATTTCCAAAATAGTTTAATACGAGTGGTCAACTGCCAATAATACTTCTGTAACGTGACCTCCTCACCAATAACTGGAAAAGGATTTAAGGAGCAAAGGGTGGGGATACTTTTGTCGCCAAAAAACGAGGAGAACACGGGTGCCAGGATCCAATTAGCCAGCTACCTGAAATGTCAAGTCCATTTATGCATTGGATAATTTTGGGAGGAGAATGAGCCAGAAAGCATTCTTTGTGACAGATCTAACACTTCTGGACTTGGAGCTCGACTTGACCATAAAGCACGCGGTGTTCGGAGCGAGTCTGTAGTCCTGACACACAGGTCTGCTATCTGCACTGAGTCAACCTCTGAGTAATCTGGCTGGGACTGCTGAATCATTACAGCTCCACAAGGACCAGGGACTTTCTATTTTACGCTTGCCATGGCGTATAAATATTCCCATAATGGATTCCAGGTGACGTGACTCAATGGTTGAGGTGATGCGAACCGTCAGACTTCATTCCAACATACTGAATGGCATTGATTGTTTTGAGCCTTCTGCCTAATGTGGTGGTAACATAGCACCTCCACGTTTAGAAAGACAGAGCTGCACCCAAGCCTCCACTGCCACAGAGAAGCATTATCCACGGAGACAGAGCCTGGGAGTATTTTTGGAAATGTGTTCATATATTTTGCTCATACTTAGATTTTATACAGGATAAAATATTTCACGCCACTGTCTCTAAGTGTAGGTCCTTCTCCATTCCAGTTGAATCACCTCTACCTGCTCAATCTGCTGGAAGCTCATTTGTACTTGACTATGTGCACTGAAAAATGCATTGGGGTTGGTTCAA
>RXON01000362.1:0-37596 GCA_009667805.1 Leptobrachium leishanense | reverse complement strand
AGACAATGTCACGAGGCCCGCTGGTCCGAGGGCCAAGTATGGCGAGTTTTGCCATAGTGGCGCACCTCGGGACTAGGGATGAGCTGTTCGGTTCGATCGGTTCGGCGTTCGCATCGAACATCGCCCGTTCACATGTTCGCGAACTACGAACATTTCCATGTGCTCACCGCATGTTCGCCCACAATGCACCACAATGGACCACAATGCACTTTTCCACTGGCCTGAAGCTTGTAATTGGCTACAGCCTTGCACCTGACCATAGGTCAGGTGCAAGACAGGTTCAAGACTATGCCACTCACGGCTCAGAGACCTGATTGAGCAAATTTTGCCCAATCATGGCTCACAGAGCTAAGTCCCGCAGCACACTATATAAGGTTTCACACAGCGCTTCAGCACGCGTTTGAGAGGAGATTTGAGAGGAGATTGTTGTTGTGTTAGTGTGTGTGTGTCTCACTGCCAGTCTGTCACCAGCTACTGGGGGGTCTAATTTCTACAAAATATCTGGGATTTGTTCTAATCTGTGTGTTCTCACTGACACCCAGTATTTTGGGGGTCAGTAATTTCTACAAAATATTTAGGAATTGAGGTGATCTGTGTCTTGTGACTCACTGCCAGTGCCATGCAGTATTTTGGGGGTCAGTAATTTCTACAAAATATTTGTGAATTGAGGTGATCTGTGTCTTGTCACTGCCAGTGCCACGCAGTATTTTGGGGGTCAGTAATTTCTACAAAATATTTGGGAATTGAGGTGATCTGTGTCTTGTCACTGCCATGCAGTATTTTGGGGGTCGGTAATTTCTACAAAATATTTTGGAATTGAGGTGATCTGTGTCATGTCACTGCCAGTGCCACGCAGTATTTTGGCGGTCAGTAATTTCTACAAAATATTTGTGAATTGAGGTGATCTGTGTCTAGTCACTACCAGTGCCACGCAGTATTTTGGGGGTCAGTAATTTCTACAAAATATTTGGTAATTGAGGTGATCTGTGTCTTGTCACTGCCAGTGCCACGCAGTATTTTGGGGTCAGTAATTTCTACAAAATATTTGGGAATTGAGGTGATCTGTGTCTTGTCACTGCCACCCAGTATTTTGAGGGTCAGTAATTTCTACAAAATATTTGTGAATTGAGGTGATCTGTGTCTTGTCACTACCAGTGCCACGCAGTATTTTGAGAGTCAGTAATTTCTACAAAATATTTGTGAATTGAGGTGATCTGTGTCTTGTCACTGCCAGTGCCACGCAGTATTTTGGGGGTCAGTAATTTCTACAAAATATTTGGTAAATGAGGTGATCTGTGTCTTGTCACTGCCAGTGCCATGCAGTATTTTGGGGGTCAGTAATTCTACAAAAATATTTGGTAAATGAGGTGATCTGTGTCTTGTCACTGCCAGTGCCACGCAGTATTTTGAGGGTCAGTAATTTCTACAAAATATTTGGGAATTGTTCTAATCTGTGTCTCTTCACTGACACCCATCAGGGGGTCTCACTGATATATAGGAGGTTTCTGAGACTTGTAATCTGTGTCTTCTCACTGTCAGCTATCAGGGGGTCCCACATACTTCTATCAGATTTCTGCGAATTGTAATCTGTGTCTTGTCACTGTTGCCAGCTATCAGGGGGTCCTATCAGGGGGTCTCACTGACTTGTAGCAGATTTCAGTGAATTGTAATTTGTGTCTCGACACTGCCATCCATCAGGGGGTCTCACTGATTTATAGGAGGTTTCTGAGACTTGTAATCTGTGTCTTCTCACTGTCAGCTATCAAGGGGTCCCACATACTTCTATCAGATTTCTGCGAATTGTAATCTGTGTCTTGTCACTGTTGCCAGCTATCAGGGGGTCCTATTAGGGGGCCTCACTGACTTGTAGCAGATTTCTGCGAATTGTAATTTGTGTCTTGTCACTGCCACCCATCAGGGGGTCTCACTGATATATAGGAGGTTTCTGAGACTTGGTAATCTGTGTCTTCTCACTGTCAGCTATCAGGGGGTCCACATACTTCTATCAGATTTCTGCGAATTGTAATCTGTGTCTTGTCACTGTTGCCAGCTATCAGGGGGTCCTATCAGGGGGTCTCACTGACTTGTAGCAGATTTCAGTGAATTGTAATTTGTGTCTCGTCACTGCCATCCATCAGGGGGTCTCACTGATTTATAGGAGGTTTCTGAGACTTGTAATCTGTGTCTTCTCACTGTCAGCTATCAAGGGGTCCACATACTTCTATCAGATTTCTGCGAATTGTAATCTGTGTCTTGTCACTGTTGCCAGCTATCAGGGGGTCCTATTAGGGGGCTCACTGACTTGTAGCAGATTTCTGCGAATTGTAATTTGTGTCTTGTCACTGCCACCCATCAGGGGGTCTCACTGATTTATAGGAGGTTTCTGAGACTTGTAATCTGTGTCTTGTCAAAACACCCATCAGGGGGTCTCACTGATTTATAGGAGGTTTCTGGGAATTGTAATCTGTGTCTTGTCACTGGCTGCCAGCTATCAGGGTGTCTCACTGAGTTATACCAGAGTTCCGAAATCTTTAATCTTTATACCAGAGTTGAATCAGAGTTCTGTATATATTTAATCTATATATCACTCACCATGTCAGAAAGACCAGAAAGGACAGGCAGACGCTCCCAGACACAGATAACAGGGCAAGCAGCCTCTGTGTCGGGAGGCTGTGCCTCTGGTCTTGGTGGACGTGGTGCATCCTCTGCAGGGGCACGCTTGTCCTTTCTAACTGGTGCTGGCCGTTTTAAGCAGCAGCAACATACAGAGGATTTGGTGGAATGGCTAACCAGGCCATCCTCATCCTCCGAGTCCTCTGCAAGCCAGGCTTGTAGTGCTTTACAGTCCACCTCCGCTGCCAAAGCATCTAATGCAGCCTCCATGTCCACAGCTACTCCTGCCGTAGCCTCGCTATCACACACGGAGGAGTCAGCTGAATTATTTGACTACAACGACCGTGACATGCTGCTTGAGGATGCACAGCAAGTACAGTGCTCTGATTCAATCTCTGAGGTTGAGGAAGGGAGTATAATCAACCTAGAGGAAGGGGGTGCCAGTGACACACAAATAACTGGCACTCATATTGCCCCAGCAGCTGCAGCATACTGCCAAGTTGGCTCCAGTGACGAGGAGATAGGGGGTGATGACAATGATGATGAGGTCACTGACTCCACCTAGGTACCTGATCGAACAGAGGAGTCAAGTGAGGAGGAGGCACAACAAACACGAGGCACAACATCCTCTATGACCAACCGTAGCACTAGCCAGTCAAAGGCATCAGATGTCAGAGCTGCTCAGGTGCAGAGCGCTGTTGTCTCAAAGCACACATCCAGGAACTCTGCTGTCTGGGAGTTCTTTAAGAAATGTGCAGCAGACCCCACCGTTGCTATTTGTAATCTATGTCAGATGAGGCTCAAGCGTGGGAAAGACACCGGACGCTTGGGTACCACGTGCTTGAGGCGACATATGACCACCTGCCACGCATCCCGTTGGCGCAAAACTTTGCGTAGGTCCTCCTCCTACTCATCTGTCTCTACCCCCACTGTATGTCCTGCCATGTCATTGCCTGCTACAACCTCCACTGACAGGGAATATGCAACAGCAATGGATGTACCAGGTCCTTCCTCACAATGTGACAGCATCCCATCAGCTGAAGATTTACGCAGTCAGATTACGTTGCCCCAGCTGGTGCAGCGTAAGAAAAAATATAGTCCCAACCATCCCCAAGCACACCGTCTAAATACCAGCTTAGCAAAATTACTCGCAATGCAGCTGCTGCCTTTCCAGCTGGTGGACTCTGCTCCCTTCCGTGAATTTGCTGAATGTGCTGTACCACAGTGGCATGTTCCAAAACGCCATTACTTTTCACAGAAGGCTATTCCAGCACTATACCAGCACGTGGAAGACAATGTTATCGAGTCATTGGGAAAGGCAGTCAGCAGCAAGGTGCATGTGACTTTAGACACGTGGTCCAGCAAGCATGGACAGGGTTGTTACATTTCCTTCACGGCACACTGGGTAACTCTGATTGCAGCTGGGAGGTATCCAAGATGGGGCTCTGTGCTGAAGCTTGTTCATCCACCACGCCTCCAGAAAGCTGCTTGTATGAGGTCTGCCTGCTCCACCTCTCCCTCTTCCTCCTCCTCCTCCTTCAGTGTCTCTGGCGAAGTGGCAGTTAAACCGACGCCTGACAGGGGCTATGCAATGGCTCAAGCAAAAAGATGCCATACTGTGCTTGAGCTGGTTTGTTTAGGGGACAGGAGCCACACCGGGCCAGAAATTCTGTCAGCTCTGCAGGGGCAGGTGCAGAGATGGTTAACACCACACCAGCTCAGCTGGGAATGGTCATCTGTGATAATGGCAGAAACCTTCTCTCCGCCCTACGCCTGGGTAAGTTGACGCATGTACCATGCCTAGCACATGTTCTAAATCTGGTGGTACAGCGTTTCCTAACCAGGTACCCAGGGCTGGCAGAGCTTCACAGCCAGGCCAGAAAAGTCTGCAGCCACTTCAGATGGTCATTCCAAGCAAGCGTTCGCCTGGCAGAAATTCAAAGAGAATTCCACCTTCCCACAAACCGTCTGATCTGTGACATGCCCACCAGGTGGAACTCGACATTAGCAATGCTGCAGCGTCTGCACAAGCAGCAGAGGGCCATCAACGAGTACCTGTGCGAGTATGGCACGAGGACAGGTTCAGGGCAACTTGTTTTTTTTTCCCCCCGCAGTGGCTGATGATCAAGGATGCATGCACTGTACCGTCACCATTTGAGGAGGCAACGAGGATGGTGAGCAGGGACAGTGCATGCATCAGTGACACAATTCCTTTATTGTTCCTGCTGGAGCACACTCTGCGGGGAATTATAGATGTGGCTCTAGAGGCAGAGCAGCGAGAGGCCTTCCCTAGCTCTTAAGGCCCCAGTCTTTACGCAGACAGGATTCCAGCGGGTCCTCCTCAGATCAGACAGGAGGAGGATGAGGAGGATGAGGAGGAGGAATATTTGAGTAGTGGGGGCATTGAAGGTGGGGATTCCTCAAGGGAGGGTTTTGTGTGCCCAGAAACACAAGGACTGGTACGTGCCTGGGAGGAGGAAGTGCACGATGGGGTCATCCTCCTCATTGAGCAGGAAGACTCGGAAGCTAATGCCACCTCCAACCTACCAGGATGAAAAAACTTGAAGACGCTCTAAAGCGACACTTGTGTAACACCTTTCCAGGCACTGGTAGGTTACCAAGTGATGACACAGGTGCTTCTGAGGCTGCGGATGATCAGAGGAATAGTGGTGAAGGCCGGGGCCACTTGACTGATGCCTTTTTACATTTTTTTAGTCCACGACGCCCAGGGACGTCAAATGTAGGCACCCATTGCCAGCGACTTCACCATATGGTGCAGGACTACCTAGGGGCAAGGGCAGACCTGGATACCTTTCCAGCAGATGATCCACTGGCTTAGTGGGTGTTGAGAGTGGATCACTGGCCAGAATTTAGCCAATATGCTATGCAGTTACTAGGTTGCCCTTCATCTAGCGTGCTTTCTGAAATATAGGACCGCATGGTCCACCCCTGCACTCTTCCACAATACTACAAAGGGGTTACTGTATGAATGCACTTGCTGGCCTGGCACCAAAAGCACAATATCTGCGTGCACTGACGCCTTTACCAGATTCATATCTTTTTAATATAGGACAGCATGGTCCACCCCTGCACTCTTCCACAATACTACAGAGGGGTTACTATATGAATGCACTTGCTGGCCTGGCACCAAAAGCACAATATCTGCGTGCACTGACGCCTTTACCAGATTCATATCTTTTTAATATAGGACCGCATGGTCCACCCCTGCACTCTTCCACAATACTACAGAGGGGTTACTGTATGAATGCACTTGCTGGCCTGGCACCAAAAGCACAATATCTGGGTGCACTGCCACTGGCGCCTGTACCAGATTCATATCCTCAGAGGGGTTACTGTGTGACGGCACTGTTGCCGACGCTAAAGGCCCAATTTTAAAGCACCTATTGTTACTTTCATCCAAAGCCTGCATAAGTTTCACCATAATTCAGCCCAAAAAAATCACTATACTTTTTCTGCGCGTCCTAAAATGTCTTTTCATACAGGCTGCTGCCCCAAGCAGTTGTTTATGAATAGATTAAAGGAAAAGCATTTACCGTCATTTTAAACGTCATTTTTTTGTTTTTAAATGTTTCTATACATCCTAGAAATCCGCCACTTCACGGGCAGGTTATGGGGACCTCCTAGGCACGATATTTGAAGGATTTTTTTTATTTTTAACCCTTATGTCATGGAAAACTCACTGTCCCTTTTAAAAACGTTTTTTTTTTACTTTTTGTCCTTGTTTCCTGTCCCCCAGGGCACTACCCGGACCCCCATACACCTTTTATGGCAAATATCTTGCATATATGGCCTCTTGGAGGGCACTCTAAAAATCGAATTTAGAGTCCCATTGACTTGTATTGAGTTCGAGTTCGATTGTGAAACACAATGTGCTTTAACTGCAGACTGTCAGGATGTGTACATCCAACTCAGGTGAACGGTGTAGGACTTACAGCAGTTGTTTTCTGTGATCTCCCGGGTCTTTTGGTGTTGCTGAGCTCACCGGTGCGTTCCTTCTTTTTGAGAATGTTTCAAACAGTTGTTTTGGCCACGCCTAATATTCTTGCTATCTCTCTGATGGGTTTGTTTTGTTTCTTCAGCCTATTGATGGCTTGCTTCACTGATAGTGACAGCTCTCTGGATCTCATCTTGAGAGCTGACAGTAACAGATTCCAAATGTAAATGGCACACTTGAAATGAAGTCTGGGCCTTTTATCTGCACATTGTAATTGGGGTAACAAGGGAATATCACACGCCTGGCCATGGAACAGCTGAGAAGCCAATTGTCCCATTACCTTTGGTCCCTTAAGTGGGAGGCACATCTGCAAACTGCTGTAGGTCCTACACCGTTCATCTGATTTGGATGTACATACCCTCAAATTAAAGCTGACAGTCTGCAGTTAAAGCACATTGTGTTTGTTTCATTCCAACTCCATTGTGGTGGTTTATAGAGCCAAAGATGTTAGAATTGTGTTGATGTCCCAATATTTCTGGACCTGACTGTATGAGCAGCACATGCACTTTATGTATGCATTTGCACATGTGGTTTTATCATATACCATTATACTGTAATGTAATAGGAGTTCATTATCACTTTCATGTGGATGAATTTGCGATTATGCACATATTTGAGATTTGCTGGTCCATTGAAGAGCATTTTTTATGCCAAGGTTTAACCGTATAATTGCAGACCTAGATCACAGTTACTGTACATAATGTTCCTAGACATATGTCTGGATACCCATTATCTGTGTATGAGAATTATTGTTTAAAATATCTACTGTGCCACTAGGACCCCCTAACCTTCCTGTATTACATTTGCACATTTTGTTGAGGTTTATGTGCAACACCCTGTAGGCAGCAAACCCTAGCTATATTCACTAAGCGCCTCCACAGACACCCCCTTTTTTGTTTTTTCTTCATGATGGCTGATCCAGACTCCCTACCCCTCAGGAGGGGGATGCTGGCTGAACTGCTGGAGTTGTTCAGGGCTGCGTGGATCCTCTCCCGACAGGAAGCTGGATGAGGCGGCGTGGTGTTCCCTGCTTAGGCGTTGGTTGGTGAGTCTGTGACGAAGTTACAGTCCTATGGTGATCCTGCCAGAGGTGGATGTGTGTCATGCCTCAGCCCGAGAAGCCTGCTTATAGCCATGATATTGCTGTTGCTCCCTGTCTGCATCCACTCAGGGGTTAATCCCTGTGCCAGCTCCTGAGTGGGTATATAACCTGGACACACCCTTCCTTCCATGCTCTGTCATTTTCCGGTTTTCCCTGTGTATGTGAGGTCCTGCGAGCCCCCTCATCCTGTCTGTCAGTGTTACCCCTTGTTCTGTGATATTCCTGTGGATCCTGCTGCTGGACTTCACACTGCGTAGCCCACTATCCAGTGGACTGGAGATCTGCCTGAGTTCCAGTCTGTTACCTTACCTGAGAAGCACTATCGCCCGGTCCTTGGTGCTCTTCCTGTATATCTGTAGCCTCTTGACTACGTGGCCCACTATCCTCTGGGGCTTGGCGACTTTCTTGGCTGCCAGCCATCCATCTGGTGCCTGCTGCTAGGACCTTCTATCAAGGTATTGCTACGCAAGTGGAGTTCCCAGCTTCTGACTGCACAGCCTACCATCCTCTGCTTATTTTGCACCTTGCCTGTGTATATTGATATTCCTATATTCAAGGACTGTGTCATTCTGCTGTGCATACAATATACCTTTTATTACCTGCATTCCAAGTCTCCAGTGTATGCTTACCTGCTCACCCCCAGTGCTTGGGACATAAACCTAAACATAAGGCCCTGCCATGGAGCCATCCTGGCTCGAGCCTGACAATGTGTCCCTGATGGTGTGAGGAGTGTTAGCTCTTTGCCGACCAAGCGGGCCCTAGCTGTGCGCCCTGATCCCCCGGGGATCTTACCTGCTGCTGCAGTGGTGGTCAGTGGCCTGGAGAAGGGATCCCCGGTGATTTCACCGGTGGTGCTGATGGATGTCCAGGTTGTTAGCAGCCGTGGCCCGATGGGGCTTTCTGGTCCTCAGCTCCCTTCCCCGGTGCTAGGGCAACCTAGCAGCCGCGGGATGAACCCAGCCCTCTGGAGGGATGGAGACCACTCTGCTTCTGCTGGAGGTGAGGATGCTGCCTGTCCTGCCATCTGACCGTGGATCGGCTTCTGCCGAGGTGGCTCCCCTGGCTGGCCTGCCCTGGCCCATATATGCCTCCCTTTTGTTGCGCTTGGGGCTTGTTTCCCTCTCCTGCCCCTGGATACTGGTTGAGACCCCCATGTCACTGCCAATCTCCAGGATCACTGTGATGGCTTAATTGGGGCTGATGTCACCCCCCCCCCACCATTTCAGAGACATTTTATGTGGACGTCTTTGTTGTTTTGTTGACCCTCCTGCAGACATTTTTTGCTCCCCCCCTTTCCTTTTTCCTCTCTCTTCTGTTTTCCCATATGTACCTGCTGAGTATTTTGGCGTGGGACATCGGGATGCAACCTGGATGAGCCGCTAGGACAGCTACCTAGGCCCTGGCCGTCCTCTTGGCCCCAGGTCTCCCGGCCTTGTGGCCCCTTCCATGGTCCTCCGAGTTACCGAGTCGAGCCGGGAATGCCGCGATTCATTTGGCAGTCCCTCGCCCCCCATCTCTCTCCTTTTTATTTTTCTCCCAGTCCCCTGGTACCCAACTGTCGACCCCTGTCGCTCTTTTATTTTTTTTCTGGATCAGTCCACATGCTGACTTTTGAGATCCCTCCCTCCTGTTTTATGTGTCTCTTATATGTTTATACTTTTTGGCCCTACGAGGCCATTTCTGCTGGTCGATCTGTGACCTTTACCACAAAATAAAGACTTTGAATGCAAAAAACAGCATCAAGTGTGAGCTGTTTCTACTCACGCTTTGAGAGAGTTGCTAGCTCTCAGATGAAAGGTTCTCCAGGTGTTAAAGGCCACCTTGGTCACCTCATAGCGATCCTCAGCGGAGATATCCCAGATGATGTGATGTTCATATATCACGTATCTCAATCCAAAATGATGGACAGGGAAATAATAAAACAGCTTCCTTTTAAAAGAAACCCCCTTTCTTGGGGGTTTCAGCGATCCTACTATACCCAGTGCCGCGGAGTTAAACTATTTGTTTTATATCATTACTATGTGTATACGTAATTTCCAATCAGAATGCTATAACAAAAACATTTAAATTTCCATTCCAATTTCAATCCTTTACAGTGTGTAAAAATTTTTTTTAACATTTTATCATCCAAACGTTTGTGGTTAAATATTCTATGGGTCTCTTGTTAAAAATAAAAAATAGAACTGGAAACATGTTACTGTATTTTTCTGAGAAAACCCGCAATTTTAACAGAAAAGAAAAAAACAATTTTCGATTGTGTTTTATGAATATATGACTATGTATAAAACACTGAACTTACTACTGGCATGGGAAATGAGAAGGTGAGTAATGGCAGTGGTATTGCTCATTTTTATATGTGACAAATTGACAATGCCGTTGCTTGGAACCAAAAATAAGTTGTTTATGGTAATGTTTAGTATCTATAGGAAGACCAGACTCCGCCCTGCCCAATGACACCTAACTTGTCTATGTGGGGGATAACAAAAAAAATGGAGATACTGGGATCCAAAGGACCCCCACTCTCCTCTCAGTGGTGTGGCGGCTTGTGTTCTAAATGGGCCAATGCATAATAACAGATTGAGTCATTACATTCGCTCCTGTTATTGGAAATGAGAAGATGAGTTAGTGCAGCAGCATTGATTGCTTTATAACTAAAAGCACACAATGCCACTGCCTTAGAACTATTTTTTTTCTTAATGTTTTAATTTTTAAATATTTGGTATCGTTGGAAAAGCCAGACCTTTTCAACGACACTTCACTTGACCTTCTGGTGTGTAAAGATCAGAGAGGCAGGGATCCAAAGGTACCCCGGTGCTCCTTACTGCAGTGCAGTTGTTTAGGCCTTTGATGGAGCAATATGTAATAATGCATCGTGCCATCACCTCCACATTTGCTGGCGACATGTGAAATGAGAAGGGGAGTTACAGCAGCAGCGTTGAATTTAGAATTGAAAAGTGAACAATAGTGCTGCAAAAATAAACATTTATTTTGACACAAAAAAATGTTTTGTATCATACCATATTCTGGCCTTTCCGATGATACTCACTTGGCCACTTTATCTCCAACATAGGGAATTTCCTGCCTGACTGGGGAGGGGGGGTCCAGTTTCTGTTGGCGGAGGGAGGTCCCAATGGCAGGGCTGACATCTATGATGGCAGGCCACTGCGGGAGAAGTCCACAATTGGTGCCAGGTCAGCACCGCACCACAGAACTTCGGTGCGCTGAACACATCCTCTGTATCCTAGCAGATAAGCAAAGGACGTATTAGCACGTCGTCTGCCAGCAAACAGGTTAAGGAACATCTCGACACAGCCCTGGAGAGTTACGGATGCTCATATGGAGGAACACTAACAGTTGCTATACCCAGCACACAGACCTCGGAGACAGAATATATGTACCCTGAAAAGATCTGTTCCATCCTTAATATGGTAACTGAACAGACAACACCAAGTAAAGTAATAGTGAGCTGAGAAAACTGGCAAACCATATAACAAAGTCAAGCGCAAGAGAGGTACACTAAAAAAAAAACAGGGACAGCGCCGAGGTCTGAAAACCAGGAAAACACTATTTGAACAGAGTGAACACACTGAGGTGTCAGAAATAAATGACAGGGACATAGCATTGGAAGAGAGGATTACCTAGGTGACGGCGGCAAATAGTCCAAGGAGAGGTAAATTGCCATAATTTGTATGAGTGCATCAATCGATGCTGGACTAGGGAGGCATCATTGGTGTCCGGGTGCACGGGGGTCTAAGCTCCGGATGCAGCAGCACAGAGACAGAAGCAAGTATGTAAAGGTACAATATGGGTTATCATACAAGGGACTGGTCAGGAGGAGTGAGGCCGGACACAGACTAGTGGACAACACCATAACAGGGCTGGGCACAGGGCACAGGGATCAGAGGTTGGACTGGAGCATTGAGCAGCAGAGGCTCAGGTGTTAACACACAGAGGACTCACAGGAGGACACAGGAGATATTGATGACAGGAGCTGGGGGCAATATATACCCATGTGAGCTGGGGGCACTATATATCCTCCATGTGAGCTGGGGGCAATAGATACCCATGTGAGCTGGGGGCAATAGATACCTATGTGAGCTGGGGGCACTATATACGCATGTAAGCTGGCAATATATACCCATGTGAGCAATGGACGTGTCACGTGGGTGTATTTTGGGCTTACATGGTGGTGGTGGGCGGTTAGCATTTCAGCCTTCGCTCCAGGTAGCACAATGTCTTGGGTCGGCCCTGACTAGAAGCACCACAGGACTGTTATTTTTCCCAAAATTATGCTTTGCCTGCAAGTTGTATTACGAAAAAGAATTTTTTTTTTAGCCCTATCAGAAATAGCATGGGGTTAAAATTCAAACATAATACTGATCCGAGTAAGGAAACTTTAACAATCAACAGGATCACCAGCAATAATTATACTGGAAAAGACATTAATAGATTATGAGGACCAGGGCTTTTTTTCAGGCAGTACTCCCAGGTACTCCGTACCGGCACCTCACCACCAGCCCAAAGTCACAGGAGAGAGTATCATTCTCTTCCCTCCTCCTGCAGTGGCAGGCAGAGAATCGGAAGTGTTGGCAGCTCATGTTGCTCCTGAACGTTTCCGATTGTCAGGAGTGTATGTAGGGACCAATACCCCCCCCCCTCTTCTTCCAGTAAGTGACAAGGGAGGGCTGGTTAAATAAAAACTGCCCTCTGTTTCTTCAGTGCCCCAGCTCTGGCAGATGTGTGTAAACATGCTGCACCCCCTCTCTCTGCAACTGCTGAAACTTTGAACAGCATAGGGAGGGGGTGCAGCATGTTTACACACATCTGCCAGAGCTTTGGATTGTCAGGCAAGCTGTGTGATCAGAGGAGCTTGCACTGTAAGGTGGTACAGGTGGCTGCCTAAGAGCGCAAGACTGGGAGGGGGATCCAAATTTTAAACTATCTGTCGGGCGCTGAGTGACTGCTGCTCCTCCAAATACACTTCAAAACAGCATTTAAAAATATCAGCTCTGGGGGCGTGGCCTAACCGCAGCACATGGAGGACGTGTGAGAGCAGAGCTCCTGCACTGGATCCTCCTGAATCAGCAGATTGCATAAGCGAATTGGCCCCCATTTGTTCAATTTCGGGGGTGAACAAGCACTGACCACCATGGCTACCTCAAAAGGGGGGAAAAAAAGCATCAAAATCTGAGTTTTTTTACACCGTGCGCCACGAAATTGAAGGAAACTGCGGCCTCCCAAGATGGCGGCGGCTCCTCTCCGGCTTCCCGGAGTGCGATGGAGACAGGGAGCGCCGCACCACCATCAAACTCAAATCTGGAAACGCTTATGTCCCGTATGGCTGACATGCTAGGGGACCTCTCCGCAACTTTAACAGCTAGGCTGGATGCAGTGGCGACAGCCATCCGCAGTGACATTAAGGAAATTGGTGAGAGAACGGACAGACTAGAAACAAAGATGTCTGAGTTTGCAGATGCACACAACACATTTGCTGAACAAGTTGAAACTCTGGAGGAAAAACTTAAGGTGACTATGTTAAAATTGGCGGACATGGAAGACCACTCGCGACGCTATAATTCAAAAATACGCGGTATCCCGGATTCTGTCACCTCATCGCAACTTACTTCCTACGTGACAGATTTGTTTCAGAGTTTACTTCCAGATGCTACACCAGATTCGTTGTTATTTGACCGCATACACCGTCTGCCGAAACCTCCATCAGCCCCGGTGAAAGCCCCCCGTGACGTCCTCCTGCGCCTTCATTACTTTAAACCACGTGAGGATATACTGAGAGCTTTAAGGGACCCAGGGGCACTACAACTCAAATACGACCACATATCTGTATACCCTGACTTGTCCAAGGCTACTCTTCAACAGCGGAGGAATTTTAAACACATCACGGCGATACTTCGAAGTAACAACATCGGTTATCGATGGGGTTTCCCGACAAAACTGCTGATCTCACGCAATGGCACTATCCACGTGGTGGTTTTCGTGGAGGAAGGTGACAAGCTGCTTTGTGACTGGGGTTTCGGGGATCAATCTCCCCAGCCTGGGAGACAAACAGTGCCTCGTCGTTTGGATCCGGAGTGGCACAAACGCTGACTTGTCAATCCTGGGCCATGATGCCCCTTTCCGAATTCCACCGTATGGCTCCTCCAAAGCTATTTTACCTGGTAACTTCTAGATCTCTGAGACTCCATTGCTCAAATTGCCAGGTGACCAAACCCCCCCCCCCCCGGTTGGGGAATGGGCCAAAATGCCAAGGGGACCGCTTGGTGTGAAATGTGCGGGTCTGGCCCTCCGTACCCAACTCTCCCTCCTCGGCTGAGGAGTTTGAGAAGTGTCCCCGAATTTCGGGACTTCTCACAGGAGATGTACCCTTCTGGGTTTGTATATAATGTTTTGTTTACTTGTTTTTTGATTCTGAGCTACTATTGTACATCACGATGGCTGTTTTTTATTATTGGAATGTTATTTTCTTGTTTTTGCTCCCTTTTTCAATCTCAGGACTTGTATTTTCAATGTGACTGGTTCTCCTCTCCCGCTCATACGTTGAAATGCCCCATAAATACGAAGCCTCCTGGCCTAGTCAATCCGCTTTCCATGACGCACTTATTTGAAGATGTATGAAAGTATTAACCTTTAATGTTAAGGGATTAAATTTGCCCATAAAAAGGCACTCTTTATATCGAGCTCTCCGAGCTCATGATGCAGATATTGTATGTCTCCAAGAGACGCATTTTCGCCGCCTGGATCATCCCAAGCTATATGTCCCCCAATACCTAACACAGTATCACTCCACGTTCAAAACTAAAGCTAGAGGGGTCACCCTGTTGATTCACAATAGAGTGGCCTTTCAAATGCATCGTATCCTTAAAGACCCGAAAGGCCGTTACATAATATTAGTCTGCACGTTAAACTCGAGAATTTATCTCTGGGCAGCGTTGGGAGCATAAATTGATACCAATCTCAGTTTCTGTCCCAGGTCTTGCAAAAGGTAACAGATATTCAATAGGGCACTCTTGTAATATGTGGAGACTTAAACATGGGACTAGATCTCTTAAAAGACCGTTCGTCCACGGTTACATGTAGTCAGCATGGGACCTCCTCCCAGAGATTTCGACAATTGTTACATAGATATAATCTTTATGATGCTTGGCGTCTCTTATACCCCACTGGAGGTGATTATACATTTCGATCCAGAGTCCACAACAGCTACTTAAGAATAGATTATTTTCTGATATCGGGCTCAGCCCTTCCATATACAATAGACTGCACTATACTGCCCCTCATTGGTCTGACCATTCTCCAGTGGTATTGACGTTAGGCGACGCATATCAAACTTATGCCAGGCCCCCTTGGCGACTTCGAGACGACCTTTTACTACATGAACCGGCGCGAATAGCCATACAAGCGGCCTTAGATAATTATTTTAAAGAAAATGTGACACCTGACGTCAACCGCCTTACTATCTGGCAAGCCCACAAGGCTGTAATAAGAGGGGAATGTATAAAATGGGCGACTTATTTTAGGAAGCAATATGTGTCATGCAGACTAGACCTACTTACTAAATTACAAGACCTAGACACGCGAAATAAAACGGCCCCGTCTCAAGAAATAGTAGAAGCTGTAGATTACACTATAGGTCTGTTGAGAGATTTGGAGGCGGAGAGCTATTTTAAAGCACTGACCAGGCGCAATGCAATGTATTACGCCCTTCGAAATAAACCTGGTAGATTTTTAGCTCGCAAACTACAACCCGCTAACACGCCCCGTAAACAAATTACCCTTAAATCCCCCACTGCACTTATATATGACCCTAAAATCATAGCGAACGAATTTGCCACCTACTACGAAAATCTATATAATTTGGATGCGAGTCATACAGTCCAATGCCCTACGGTGGCAGATATAGATGCCTACCTGGAGAGAGTTCATCTTCCCTCGTTGTCCCAGACACACATTGCAAGTTTATCCTCACCTATAACGACAGATGATATTTTGAAGGCTATTAAAAACCTCCCTAAACGGAAAGCCCCGGGCCCTGACGGACTGTATTACTCCACCTTTTCTTCCCAACTAGTACCTCACTTAAGTGCGAGTTTTGACGAAGCGTGGGAGGGTGGCTCCTTCCCAGTAGATATGTTGAGAGCACACATTATTACCTTGCCCAAACCGGGTAAAATTCCAGACCATTGTCCCAACCTACGCCCTATCTCTCTGCTTAATATAGATGTTAAAATATTCAGCAAATTATTAGCCAACCGACTTCAACATATTCTTCCCACTCTAATAGGTTTAGATCAAGTAGGGTTTATATCGAGGCGCCAGGGATCTGACAGCACTAAAAAACTGGTTAATTTACTTGGCCTGATGGGACATATAGACTCCTCCAGCCTGATTCTGTCACTGGACGCTGAAAAGGCCTTTGACAGGGTTAGCTGGAACTTTCTGTATTGAGTTTTACACAGGTTCGGATTTCCACCCTCCTTTATAACTGCGATACAAGCTCTGTATGATTCTCCCTCTGCTAAGGTACTCTGCAGTGGGTTTGTGTCGGAGGAATTTGTAATTACTAATGGGACAAGACAAGGATGCCCACTCTCCCCACTTTTACATGCCCTGGTTTTGGAGCCTTTGGCGCAGGCCATATGACAAAATGATTCCATTTGTGGAATACAGGCAGGCCCAGTGACATATAAACTCAACCAATTCGCGGACGATATCCTTTTAACCTTGGCTGACCCCGATCTTTCTCTCCCTTCCCTTCAACAAGAACTGGACTTGTATAGTCAGGTTTCATATCATTTGGTAAACATATTAAAAACCCAAGCACTCCCGATTAATATGTCCCATCACCACCTGGAAGCTCTTCGAGCCGGTTATAGGTTTGACTGGCGAACTGATTATATTGTGTACCTACAGTAGGTCTTAAAATAGCTAGAACTCCAGAGGGAATGTTTAAATATAATTACGACAGATTAATGTCAGAGGTGAAATCACAATTATATCACTGGAAACTTCGGGAGATCTCGTGGTTGGGCAGGATGGCGGCAGTGAAGATGATGGTGTTGCCGAAAATTTTAGACGTTTTTCGCACTCTCCCCTTGCAGCTGCCCAAGTCCTTCCTAGATACCTTACAATCTTTCATAATGAGATCTATTTGGAAACATAAAAGGCCCAGAGTACCGAAAAAATTATTGTACTACCGCCACAGGGATGGAGGCCTTAATGTCACCCAATTACATAACTATTATTGGGCCACATGTTTGGCATCACTGGCAGAACTAGTTCACACCAACCCTATGCCTCAATGGCTGGTTGTAGAATATACTTTTATTCCCGGACACACTTTGGCCGACCTATTATTTGTGCCTCGTATTAAGAGACCACGTCTCGGAGATCCTACCCTCCACGATTTTGTATATTAAGGCGTGGGACCGTTATGCCCACTTATTTCAAAACTACTCTCCATTATCCATGGCCACACCTCTTACATCTATGTCCTACTTGCTGCCTCATTTTAGAGCACGGCCCTGGATTCAATATGGGGTCACACGCTTACACCATCTGTTTTCGCTGCCGGACATCTTGTCCTTCCAAACTTTACAAACGAAATTTAAGGTACCATCCTCAATGTTTTTGTCATACATGCAACTCCTTTCTTATTTTAAATCCAATGTAGTTATATCTAATTTACGTACCACATTGCCGCTCCTCTCGGACACTGAACTTTTTTGGCTAGACCCGCAGTCCACCACAAAACCCATCTCGTTGTTTTATCGATTGCTCAATACCCCGACTGGAATCACACGCTGGAAGTTTCACAACACTTGGGAAAAAGATCTTTCTATGCAATGGGCCATGGCACATTTGTTTAAGTCTGGAGCTTCAAAGTGTGCAACTCTGATTGAAACACAACGAAAAGTATTATACTGTTGGTATCTTACGCCCTCAAGGATTTGCCGTTTTGCCCCAAACACTTCAGATGTCTGCTGGAGGTGCTTGTCTGCCCGGGCACGATGGGCCATATCTGGTGGCACTGCCCACTGATAGCACCATTATGGAAAGATATTTCTCTCCTAGCATCGGAGGTCTTGGGCAGTCGGATACAGTGCGCACCGGAGATCTTATTGCTGGGAATGGTCCACCTCCCTCGTTCACACCTCAAAATGTTATTTATTAGTCTGCCCTATATAACAGCTAAGACTGGCTCCATTTGAGCCTTGGCTCTTGTGACATACCCAAGTGGCATCCTAAGTGGACGTTTAGAGTTGATTTCCTGGAGTTTTATCCATGATGCCCTATGTCATCCACCATCATGATCCCTAATTCCTGTGTCTCCTCTCTCCACAGGTAAGACTCTATCACCCAGTATCCACAGACACCCACATCTCAACTGATCCCCTGCATACTTTTGCTGGTAAGACTCTATCACCCAGTATCCACAGACACCCACATCTCAACTGATCCCCTGCATACTTTTGCTGGTAGGACCCCCATCACCCAGTATTTGCAGGCACCCACATTGTAACGTTACCTTGGTCTCGTTTTTTTAAATTTATTTTTGTCTCCTTTCTCCACCATTTGCTTTGCTAATTAGCATGTGAATCTCCTGCCCTATTGACACAGCCCATCCAGCATCAGGTGTTTACCTTATTGCCTGAATGCAATTAGTCTGCCCTATATAACAGCTAAGACTGGCTCCATTTGAGCCTTGGCTCTTGTGACATCCCCAAGTGGCATCCTAAGTAGACGTTTAGAGTTGCGGGACTGGAAAAGGGAACTGCAAGGCCCAGAGAACAGCATTTAACACCAGGAGTGGGCATTATGAATACTTGGTCATGCCTTTCGGTCTTTGTAATGCTCCAGCGGTATTCCAGGATTTTATTAATGATGTGCTCAGAGATTTCTTGCAAACCTTTGTTATAGTATACCTAGACGATATATTGATTTACTCTCCCGATCTGAAAACCCACCATGCACATGTCAGACAGGTATTAGCTAAATTACTGGACAATGGTCTTTATTGCAAACTAGAGAAGTGTTTATTCGACATTACTACTGTGAAATTCCTTGGGTATATTATCACTCCAGAGGGTTTTGAGATGGATCCTTCTAAACTCACGGCCATCTCAGAATGGCCTCTTCCTCAAGGTCTCAAAGCCATACAGAGGTTTCTGGGGTTTTCTAACTATTATAGGAGATTTATCAAGAATTATTCCGCTATAGCCTCTCCTATCATTAATATGACACGTAAAGGTCTGAAGAACCAGATCTGGTCTTCTCAATCTAAACAAGCATTCGAAGCCCTCAAACAGGCTTTTATTTCTGCTCCCGTGTTACGGCATCCTGATCCCAGGATTCCGTTTATTCTTGAGGTTGATGCTTCTGAGATAGGCATTGGGGCTGTCCTGTCTCAAAGAGAATCTCCAGGGAAACCACTACATCCTTGTGGGTTCTTTTCAAGAAAATTATCACCAGCAGAACGCAATTATGATATTGGCAACAAAGAGTTGCTTGCTATTGTGTCTGCCCTGTCAGAGTGGAGACATTTGTTGGAAAGTACTCTTGATCCTTTGTTGATAATCACTGATCATAAGAACCTTACGTACATCGGGGATGCTAAACGGTTGAACTCGAGACAGGCCAGCTGGTCATTGCTACTGTCCCGGTTTAATTTTGTATTGACTTACAGACCAGGTGACCGCAATGTAAAGGCTGATGCCTTATCCCGTCAATATGACCCATATGAATCTAATACACAAGACCACAATCCTATAGTTCCTCCTGAACGTATTGTGGCTTCCACAGTCTTGTCTGTCTCCTCGCCTTTCCTGGAACGTCTCCAGGCAGCTCAAGTGGGGGCTCCACCTGACAAGCCTCCAGATATGTTGTTTGTACCTGAAAAGGAAAGACAAGAATTACTCATAATGTTTCATGATTCTAAACCAGCAGGTCATCCTGGTATTACTAAGACTCTTACCAGTATTTCCAGACAGTTCTGGTGGCCCACCATGCGACAGGACGTACGCCTGTTTGTTTTGGCTTGTCAAATCTGTGCCAGAAGCAAAACCAGTAAAACCTTGCCTGTCGGTCTATTGCAGCCTTTACCCACGCCTAAGAGGCCTTGGTCTCATCTATCTATGGATTTTATTGTGGACTTGCCGAAGTCCAAAGGTCATACTGTGGTTCTGACAGTTGTAGACCGCTTCTCCAAAATGGCTCATTTTGTCCCTTTACCTAAGCTTCCTACAGCCAAAGAACTGGTGGTTGTCTTTGCTAGAGAGATTGTACGAATACATGGGGTTCCGTCTGAAATAGTCTCTGACAGAGGAGCTCAGTTCGTCTCTCGTTTCTGGAGGGTTTTCTGTGCGGAGATGGGGGTGCGATTGGCCTTCTCTTCAGCATACCATCCACAAACCAATGGGGCAGCAGAGAGGGCAAATCAGGGTCTCGAGCAGTACATACGTTGCTTTACCACACAACAACAAGACAATTGGTCGGAGTTGTTGCCCTGGGCTGAGTATGCACGTAATAACGCCGTTAATGAGACCACTGGCCACTCTCCTTTTTCTGCTATCTATGGTTTTTTCCCTCCGGCTCTACCGCTTCAGTTTAATGAACAGGCCATCCCGGCTCTCGATGACCATCTCACTCAACTACAAGAGATTTGGAGACAGATTCGCGTAAATATGGAGCGCAATGTTGCTGTCCAGAAACGCAAGGCTGACAGGCATAGGTTACAAGCTCCCTCCTATAACGTGGGGGATAGAGTTTGGTTGTCCACTAGGAACGTGAAGTTGCGGGTGCCTTCTATGAAAATGGCACCTCGGTTTATAGGTCCATATAAGATCATTCGCCGCATTAATCCTGTGGCTTATGCTCTTGCCCTTCCTAAACATCTTCGCATGCACAACGTCTTCCACACCTCCCTACTGAAACCTTTGTTGTGTAACAGGTACACGCGGGTCGTTCCTCCTCCTCCACCTGTTCAGGTTGATGGTGAATCAGAGTATGAGGTTAGGAGGGTTTTGGATTCTAGGTTGTGCAGGGGTGTTCTGCAGTACTTGGTCGATTGGGTGGGCTATGGCCCGGAAGACCGGTCCTGGATTCCAGCTTCCGACATGTCTGCCTCTAGGTTGGTCAGGGCGTTCCATGTCTCGCACCCCGATCGCCCTGGTGGTCGTCCGGTGGCCTCCCGTGGAGAGGGGGGTACTGTAACGTTGGGGGCTTCCAGCCCTACCTGTGTGCTTGAGGACAGCAAGTCTGATGCTGCTCGCTGACCACTGCCCGGTTTAAATGGAGACAGGCAGGGAGGTGATTGCATGAGGTGTGGCTTGAGTGGGGGGCGTGGTCTGGTGAAGGTCTTTAAAAACCCTCAGTATAGTTTCAGAAGTTGCCAGATCGTGGTTATCCATACCTGAGCTCCTTGTACCTGACTGCTAAATTGATTTAACCTGTTATTGACCTCTGCTTGTGTTCTGACCATTCTGCCTTCTGTTGCCCTAGACTATTTTCTTGTACTACGCTACTGCTCTGATACCGACCCGGCTATTCCATTTGACCATTCTGAACTCTGTATTCCTGATTCTGGCTCGGCTGACTCCTCTCCGTATTGTTAACCCTTTTCTGTCTAGCTAGTTTACCTGGCCAATTCTAAGGACCAGACAGATAGGGATCATTCACAGCTACACTGTTGGTAGCTTCTGAGTTTTGTGGAGTGTTGGGGGTTAAGTACTGCGTGGTGGGATCCGGGAACCGTGACAATATTAACAAAAGGCAATAAAATCGGCTTGTATTTGAGGGAATTGTGGGCTAACCATAACAAATGTGGGAATGTATGGCCTTAAGATCTGTTTAAATAGACATATAATCATATACAGCGGATGGCCATTACATGGAAAATTCATCCTTGCCGAATGTTTAAACCATCCACTGCAGCTCATCCATACCAAATGGAAGGCCAGGTGAGCAGCCATCATTGTCCTGCTGCAGCATATAAAATTATACATGCTTCCAGGCACGACTGATCCATTTGGACCTCTCTGCAAGATCTAGCATAATGTGTCCCTTTAACCCCTTAAAGGAACACTCTACTCAAAAAATCACCCCCTCCGTTTTTTTATCCTAACCTATCCCTATTCCCTTAATAAATCTTTAGATTTTTTATTTTTTTTTGTAACTGTGATACTTACCCTAAAATCCTCTTGTTTCCAGCGGCGTCTTTTTTTTTTATACTCACCTCCCTCCTCTTCCGCTCCCGTCCTTCTTGCTGCGTCTTGGCTTCTGGTTTACGTGAGAAGCGCGCATGCGCGCCTCTCACATAAGCCAGCCAATCGGCAGGCTTCCTCCCGGCTCCCTCTGAGGATTAGTGTTGCGCGCAAGAGGATGCGCGCAACACTAACCCTCAGAGGGAGCCGCCAGCTTCTGCGGTGAGTAGGAGACTTCAGCGCGATGACGTCTCCTACTCGGCAAAAGTCGGCAGAAGCGAGAAATATGATTCCCGCTCTGCTGACTGACAGCTGGGAGGGCGGAGTAAAGTTCTCCGCTCTCTCAGCTGTTTTCAGCATTTACAGCTGAACAGCTGAGCGGAGGGAGGGGGGACAGAGGGCGGCATACTCCGGGCATCATGACCACCTAAAATAGCTTAGGTGGTCATGTTGCTTAGAGTATCCCTTTAAGGACGGCTGACGTACTCTGTACGTCCTGTCCACGGGTCTCCCTTAGACCCGCGGATGTACAGGGTACGTCACCGGTGTCTAACCCCCCTCCCGCCCGATACTTACCTCCCTCGCTGGATCCCTCGGCGATCTGGCAGGGAGGAAGCCTGCCCATGAGATTTACATGGGCAGGTGAGGTTGATGACGTCGCCACGCTGCGTGGTGATGTCATCAGCAGGCGCCCCCATGCAAATCAATGGAGGGGAGGGGGGGCTCCTTCGGAGCCCTCTATCTCCCCAACTATTGCAGCTGATTGAGATGACTTTTGCATCGCTGGAAAGGGGAGAGTCTTCAGTTGTGTATAGCATTAACGATTTCGGCGCCGAATCGCCTTTCGGCGCCACTTGGCGCCAAAACGCAATTCGAACCTGGAGGGGGCTGACATCTTGGATGTCAACCAAGTCTCCAGGTCCCCCCCCACCCACTGACAACCTCACCATATGTGTGAGGATGTCAGTGGGCCAGCTAACCATCTAGCTGCCATGTAGAGATAAGGGGATCCTAAGGATCCCCTTATCTCCCGATCCATGGCAGCTAGATGGTCATATTTGACATCATTTGAAAGGCCTTTCCAATGTTGCCAAACATGACCAAGTTTGGTTTAAAAAATTTTTTAAAAAAATAATAATAAAAAAATTTAATAAAATAAAAAAAAGTTTTTTTAAAAATTTTTTTTTGTCTGGGGGGGTTTAATTAAATAGGACCTAGGCTGTCATCTCAAAATAATTAGCACAAAATGGTCAGAATGAGCGCAGCGCACATAGGTGAACTGGCTCAGCAGTGAAGGGGTTAAGCAAAAACATGTACAAATTGGGTATTTCTAGTCTCGGGACAAAATTTTGAACCTATTTAGCCGGGGTCTTTTTTGGTGGTTGTAGATTTTGGGGATTAAATTACAAAAAAGTGTGTTTTTACCATTTTTTCATCATATTTCATATTTTTTTTTATAGTAAATTATTCGATATGATGGAAATAATGGTATTTCTAGAAAGTCCATTTAATGGCGGGAAAAAGGGTGTATAATATGTGTGGGTTGAATAAACGAGTAAGAGGAAAATTTGACCTAAACACTAACAGCGCAGAAACGTAAAAACAGCAGCGGTCACTAAGGCTAGGGTCAGACTGAGGCAGTGCGAACGCGCGTGCAGCCGCACTTAATCACGGCCGCACTAGCAGCAGATGCCGGGCAATGACGGCCAATATACGAAGTACGGTCGCACAAAAGTCCGGCTGCGCAACGCAAGTGAAAATGAACGCATTTTTTTCGAGAACGTGAAACCGCAGGTACTGACGTACAGAGTGCGCTGCGTCCGCTAGCGGCGTGTGTGCGTGATTAGGAGACGTCAGACACTGCTAATGTCCGGCCAACATAACGTCCAGACACAAAAAGTGTTTTATTGATGATCCGTACAAAATCACGGACGAAAATGCGCATAGTATGACCGCTATCGCGTACTCCGTGAAAAAATGCGTCCATTCGTTCGAACGCACTTTTTCACAGACAACATAAAAATGCGTTCGTCTGACCCTAGCCTAAAGGACAGATTTGTGTAAAACCGCCCGGTCACTAAGGGCTAAAACATGGTCCTGATGGTCACGTGAATACTCGAAAGCTTACATACTAGGATTAAACCCCAGCACCATAGGTTTACATTTATGCTATATGTCGTAATTAAGATATATACAGTATATATAATAAAATAATGGACTCACCAATTAGCCCGCATTCTGGTATGTATCCATCCTCTACATCATATGGCACAGAGGAATTCTGGTGCATTGTGGGCACTGCCAGGAAATGCAGCAAACAGCGCCATGCTGCACAGATTGCATTTGTACATTAATGGAATGGAAAGGCTTGAGATTTATATATAAAAGATATATATTCCTTGATAAAGGCTCATAATGAGCCAAAACTTCGGATTTAATGTAACTTTTTAATTATAAAAATAACAAACTTTATTAATACAAGTCCCAGAGTGCGTCTCCTAACGTACAATTAAAGATATATATATATATATACACACACAGTGCGTGTCACAACAGCCACATCATTGAACAGGTCCATTACTATGGTGTATGGGGCCAAGAGGACACTTGTGCTGTGCAAGGGATTTTATATCCAAAATTATAAGTAATTGAAATATGCAATTCATTGCTTGCCTCTCCCCCAATTGTCCTCAGGCCATCTGTCCCACCCTGCACCTGACAATACTGGTCTTTCAAGACTCAGAGGATCTGTTTCTGTCCTAAGATATTATCTCTTAACTGAAACTGCCACCATCGCTCTAGGCAAAATTCATGAACCCTGCCTACAGCCACTATACACATCATTGTGTACACGTGGCAGTCTTCGATTGGTTATCATAACCAGCTCCATTTTGTTTGTAAGGTTATATATACATACTCCTGTTGATGAATACAAGTTGAATTTGAAGGACATGTAGGTTGTCTGTGTCTCATTTTGCACAAGCGCGCGCTCATTAATGTCTGGGTACAGCAAATCCTGACCTGTATGGAGATGGGAAAGGAGAGCTGTTCAGACCTAAGATGCTGCATTCCTTATGATAGGCTGTTAATTACCTTTTCATTTGGTGCAAGTTTATTTCTCTTTTTTCGCTTTTCAGCTCCTTTTCATCAGTTAACACCAGGGTTGAGCATTAGGTCATTTTTTAATTTTTTTTTATTAGTTTTTTATCAGATGTACATAATAAAGCAGAGATTTTGATTATCGTATAGATCAAAAGTAGCCGCGGTACAGAAAATAAGAACGTCCTCAATACCAAAGGGGTATCCCAACACAAGATAGTTATCTGCCACCTCCACTCCCACAGGTCCCCTCTGCCACCCTCTGCCGCTTCCTCCCAGCCACTGAGGAGGAAGTCAATTCCTTATTGTCCTCCTCACATCTCACCACGTGCCCGCTCGACCCCATTCCCTCACATCTAATTCCTCCCCTCTCCTCCTCCCTCACCCCTGCTCTCACACACATCTTCAACCTATCTCTCTCCACTGGCTCCTTTCCATCCGCCTTCAAACACACGCTAGTTACCCCTTTACTAAAGAAACCATCCCTAGATCCCAACTCTCCATCCAACTACCGCCCTGTATCCCTGCTTCCCTTCACATCAAAGCTCTTAGAAAAACTAGTCTTCAACCGCCTCTCCCTCTTCCTGTCCTCCAATTCCCTACTTGACCCCCTGCAATCTGGCTTCCATCCCCTACACTCAACTGAAACTGCCCTCACCAAAGTCACCAACGACCTCCTAACTGCTAAAAAACACGGCCACTATTCTATTCTCATCCTGCTTGACCTCTCGGCTGCTTTTGACACTGTTGACCACCCCCTCCTTCTACAGACCCTCAACTCTCTGGGTCTCGGTGACACTGCACTTGCTTGGGTTGACTCCTATTTATCCAACAGGTCCTTCTGTGTGTCCTTTGCTGGTAACTCCTCCTCTTCATTGCCTCTATCTGTTGGTGTACCTCAAGGCTCTGTCCTTGGTCCTCTGCTCTTTTCCATCTACACCTCCTCCCTGGGCAAAATCATCAACAGCTTTGGCTTTAATTACCACCTCTACGCTGATGACACTTAGATCTACCTCTCTACCCCTGATCTCTCTCCCCCTGTCCTTTCAAAAGTCAGTGACTGTTTATCTGCCATCTCCTCCTGGATGGCCTCCCACCACCTAAAGATCAACATGTCAAAGACTGAACTCCTACTTATTCCTCCCTCCAAAGCCTCCCCACCTCCTGACTTCTCTATCACGGTGGAGGGTATCACCATCTCCCCATCAAACCAAGTTCGCTGTCTTGGAGTTACACTTGACTCTGCTCTTTCCTTCATCCCCCACATCAAGTCTCTTTCCTCCTCCTGCTGATACCAACTGCGTAATATTTCCAGAATTCGGCCATTTCTTACCGCTGTCACCACAAAACAACTCATACACGCCCTGGTAATCTCCCGACTCGACTATTGCAATAATCTCTTATCTGGCCTCCCTCTGTCCCGCCTCTCCCCCCTACAATCCATCCTGAACGCCTCCGCCAGGCTAATTCACCTCACCCGCCGCTCTGTCTCTGCCGCTCCCCTCTGCGAGTCCCTTCACTGGCTCCCCATCCACTGCAGAATTAAGTTCAAAATCCTTATCCTTACCTACAAAACCCTCACTAACTCAGCTCCCCACTACCTGTCCTCACTAATCACCAAATACACCCCAGCCCGCTCCCTAAGGTCAAACAGTGACCTGCGCCTATCTTCTCCCCTCGTACTGTCAGACTTTCCCCTAACTTCTCTTCCTTCAAACACTCCCTTAAAACATTCCTATTTAGGGAAGCCTACCACCCAACTCACTGACGCAACCATCAATCACTCTCACCTTACAGTCCTCTCCTCCTGTTTCCAACCCCAACCCTCCCAGATTGTGAGTTCCTACGGGAATAGGGCCCTCATCTCCTCCTGTACTGTTTGTCAAATGTTGTTCAATGAATTGTAACCCTGTCTATACTGTGCTTATTGTACAGCGCTGCGGAATATGCTGGCGCTTTATAAATAAAGAATAATAATAATAATATGGGGGAGGAGAAAGAGCAACTGGGAAGGGGGGAACAACATGCTATCAACATTGCAAATATTATAAATTAATTACTTTGTGAATTCTCAAGTTTTGGTACACAACACACATGAACATATCAGAATGTCGTAAGCTTGACCCAACGCACGGGTTGTTAACAATAGCAAGGGTACATACTGGTTAAATGTACGATTGGCTTATGGAGCCCACCCTACCACCCGACTACACAGCAACAGGGATGGCAGCCGGAGTGTAAGTAGGTAATTTTTTGCGATTAGCATCTACGCTAACATTAGCGCCGGGACTAAACGATCTGTTGGTTAAAATAGCGAAAGTGCTCCGTAGCGCTGCCCATGTTAAATATAGGACGCGGTAAGTACAGTAAGCTTGCGCTATGAATTGTTAATTCCCACGCGCTAAATGCAGGAGGCAAACGATCTGTTGGTCTGGCCGGCGCTAGATTGAATTTAAATGGCGCTAGCACGAAAACAGGCTAACACTAGGGTTAGCTTACACCAGGTGATAGTGTCCCTAGTAACCAGCCATCAGGGAATTTCCTGTCCTGGAAATCACGCAACACAGAGGAATAAGCCAAGATATATGAATCATGGGCACTCCCCGCCAAAGGTTGCATGTACATTCATGATGTGCATGTTGGCATCACAAATCATTTGCACATTTAAGGAATGGAATTGCTTGTGACTGATATAATCCTTCCACGACACACAGAGGTTAGTGCAATTGATTGCCCCCAGAACATTGGGAAACACTCCATTCTCATAAAACCCCTGTTTAACAGTGTGCCATCCTTCAGGGATGGTAGGGTACAGGGGTCAAGTCCTGGGGAAAAAAGTGAGGGAACTCACCCAAGAATTCCACAACCCCATTACCTGAAGAAAAAAAATACACACACACCCACCCCTCGAGAATCATGTATACCCAGGCACAGGCCCCCAGAATTATATATACCCAGGCGCAGACCCCAAGAATTATATATACCCAGGCACAGACCCCCAGAATTATATATACCCAGGCACAGACCCCCAGAATTGTGTATACACAGCACAGACCCCAGAACTTTATATACCCAGGCAAGGCCCCCAGAATTATATATATACCCATATACCCAGCACAGACCCCCAGAATTATACACCGCACAGACCCCAGAATTATATATATACCCATATACCCAGCACAGACCCCCAGAATTATACACTGCACAGACCCCAGAATTATATATATACCCATATACCCAGCACAGACCCCCAGAATTATACACCACACAGACCCCAGAATTATATATATACACAGCACAGACCCCAGAATTGTATATACCCAGCAGCACAGACCCCCAACATTTAATATACCCAGCAGCACAGACCCCAGAATTTAATATACCCAGCAGCACATAACTCTAGAATTTAATATAACTAACAGCACAGACCCCCATAATTATATATACACCCAGCAGCACATGCCCATATAATTATATATACACCCAGCAGCACAGACCCCATTATATATACACCCAGCACACATGCCCCATTAAATATACACCCAGCAGCACATGCCCCATAATTATATATACACCCACAGCACAGACCCCTATAATTATATATGCACCCAGCAGCACATGCCCCCATAATTATATACACCCAGGCACAGACCCCAGAATTATGTATACCCAGCACAGTCGGAGCCCCAGAATTATACTTACCCAGCACAGAGGATAGAGGTGACCCATGTGTTCCTCCGAGCTCCAGTATGCTTCTGCACGTGGCCGCCGGATTCTGAAGGTTGTGACGCGCTCTCACGAGATTTCACGGGATCTGTCTGTATGCCGTGTCACAGCCTTCACAGGGCTGAGGACAGCGTCCACGTGAGGAAGCATGCAGGCAGCGCTCTGAGGAACACGCGGCCAGTCGAGGGGGCTGCTAGCGGAATGCTTTTACTGCATCCACTAGCAGCCCCAGCAATAAACATGAGTTCCCGCTATGTTCTTGCTGCAGGAGAAGTGCGGAAACGGACTCGAGCCCCGGTAGGGTATTCAATATATTCGTAGCACTTGCCCTGCATAGCTATGAGGAAATGGTGGAGCATCTTGGAAAAGGTGCTCTGGCTGACACAGGCTTGCTCTGACAGGGGATGCTGTAACATTCCAGTGGCCAGGAACTGCAGGCAGCAGAGCATCTTTGTCATACCTGGCACAGATATGCGTGATCCAGACCTGGATGATTCTGCAGCCCTTGAGTCTGTAGATCTGTTGACGGCTGAGCCTGTAACACAGGCGTAACTCCGCATCGGTCACACCATACAAAGTTAGCCGTGTCCTTTGGAAATGATGTGCCTGCGGAATTTTCTGTGCCCTTTGCAATTCCCGCTGCCATTGGAGACGGTTACGCCAAATACAGCTATGTATCAGGAGGAATTCTCACGCCTGGCGACATCCATTGCAAGACTTAGGACATGGGCTCTGCAGCATTCTTTTTTATAGGCTCAGGATCCAGGGCTTTGCCAGGTTATCCAAATTTGGAATTAACACCAGGTTTCAAGAGTTTTTAAGATTTGTCAATTCACATCTAGACGTTAACTTGCACCAGCACCTTGGAATCCCTCCAGACATTAAAAAAAACTGTTTGCGCTCCCCGTGTTGTTAGGTATAGGAGATGTTAAGTACAATAAGCTTGCGCTAGCTACGAGGTGCAAACTGATGTCATAACAGTTTAACACTGACATTGGTTTATTGAGGCCAGACGTTAAACTTACTAATGCAAATGCTAATAACCACTATGGAATACAGCCCCAAGTAGTTTGTCAGGTATTTGTGGGAGTTAATTAGTATATTAAGGCTTTAGTTAGTTATGCACCTGGCCTGAGCAACAGACATTTTTTGCATTGGGGAAAAAAAGTCAATATTTTTTGTGACAAGCCCTTAGCTGTGAATAGGAATGGTGATACTTTTGTAACTTCCACAGACATCTATGGAAAAGATCCCTAGTGACATACACTTCTTTCCAGATGTCAAAAAACTTTGCCACTTTATAACGAAAGGAGCCTTTTGTAGGGAATAATGTCATAGTAAAGCATCAGATTTGTTTGGAAGAAGACAAAATATTTGCATAAACAAAACAGACTGAATAATCAACACGCAAACACTACAATTACAGTTATGGAGATGAACACTAGGAAAAACAAACACAAACAGCTTGCTGGGTTGTATAAATTTCCCTTGAAAGCAATGGCCAATTCAGCAGCAAAGCCTGGAGTTCCTCAGATATTTGTTTGTTGTACGGAATCTATTAACATTGTGACATCATATATTGCTATCACTAACAAAAGCACTCTACACCTCACACTGTTGCTGGAGTGTTAAAAAATAGGTACACTACCTCAAAAAATAATTGTATAAAATCTAGGACTTTCTTTAAAGAGGTTGATGCCAATACATTTATAGACAAAACCAGTTGCCACAACCCTATCTGATTAAAGGGGGTGCCTAAGGGGCAATTTATTCGATTAAGGAGAAATTGCTCAGATGTGCAAACCTTCAAAGAACAGGCAGATACACTTAAGAATAACTTCCTAGAAAAAGGTTACGAAGAAAAAGACTTAGATCTCATTTAGGGATGCACCGATACCACTTTTTTAAGACCGAGTACGAGTACCGATACTTTTGTTCAAGTACTCACCGATACCAAGTACCGATACTTTTATTTTATGTCACGTGACGCTTTCCAATAAGAACAGACCTCATATAAAGCCCCCAGGTCTCATAGATATGCCCCCCAGCTCATGGATATGGCCCCCAGCTCATGGATTTGCCCCCCAGCTCATGGATATGGCCCCCAACTCATGGATATGGCCCCCAGCTCATGGATACTGCCCCAGCTCATGGATTTGCCCCCCAGCTCATGGATATTGCCCCAGCTCATGGATTTGCCCCCCAGCTCATGGATTTGCCCCCCAGCTCATGGATATGCCCCCCAGCTCATGGATTTGCCCCCCAGCTCATGGATATTGCCCCCCAGCTCATGGATACTGCCCCCCAGCTCATGGATATTGCCCCAGCTCATGGATATTGCCCCCAGCTCGTGGATATTGCCCCCCAGCTCATGGATATTGCCCCCCAGCTCATGGATACTGCCCCCCAGCTCATGGATATGCCCCCCAGCTCATGGATTTCCCCCAGCTCATGGATTTGCCCCCCAGCTCATGGAAATTGCCCCCCAGCTCATGGATCTGCCCCAGCTCGTGAATATTGCCCCCCAGCTCATGGATACTGCCCCCAGCTCATGGATATTGCCCCCAGCTCATGGATAATGCCCCACAGCTCATGGATAATGCCCCCCAGCTCCTGGATACTGCCCCCAGCACATGGATTTGCCCCCCTCCCTCCGCTCATACTTACCTTCCTTTAGCGATGCCGGGAAAGTCTTTGCTGCGCGCGCTCCTTGGAAGGTCCCCAGCCGCGACCACGTGGGACCATGTGATCGCGGCTGGGGTCCTTCCAACGAGCGCACGCGCGGAAACTTTCCCGGCGTCGCTCAGGAAGGTAAGTATGAGCGGAGAGCAGCTGCAGGGCCTGTCTGAATGCTCTATCGGCATTCGGACAGGCCCTGCAGCTGCTCTCCTCACTTTGTTTATACTTACCTTCCTGAGCGACGCCGGGAAAGTTTCCGCGCGTGCACTCGTTGGAAGGACCCCAGCCGCGATCACATGGTCCCACGTGGTCGCGGCTGGGGACCTTCCAAGGAGCGCGCGCGCACGAAGACTTTCCCGGCGTCGCTCAGGAAGGTAAGTATTAAACAATGCGGTGAGCAGCTGCAGGGCCTGTCCGAATGCCGATAGAGCATTCG
Organism: Leptobrachium leishanense; assembly: GCA_009667805.1. Classification (NCBI taxonomy): domain Eukaryota; kingdom Metazoa; phylum Chordata; class Amphibia; order Anura; family Megophryidae; genus Leptobrachium; species Leptobrachium leishanense. Next base: position 5,710 of record RXON01000362.1, on the reverse strand, counting down.
GACAGCCACCCCAGCCCCTCGGATGCCGGCAAGCCAGCTCAATGCCGGCTTCCGGTATCGGAAAAAAATATCGGGGGTACTGCACAAGTACCAAGAACTCCTGCAGTACCCGGTATCGGCACCGATATCGATACTAGTATCGGTATCGGTGCAACCCTAATCTCATTATCAATAATTTGGTTGACGAAGATCACGACAAATTACTTCAACATAAACCAAAGAAAAAGACAGAAGGCGAGGAAGTGAGATTCATCTGTGATTATAACAATAAAGCAGCACACATCAAAAAGATTCAAAAAAAACATTGGCATGTTCTACATAATGATAAGGATTTGAAAGAATATGTGGGCAAAATACCAAGGGTGATTTTTAGAGGGGCAAAGAACTTAAAAACTAATTTAGTCCATAGTAAGACCAAACAGAAAAATGCTAAGGAGGGACACTTTGGATTAAAAGAGGGCTTCTGCAACTTTGGCCAATGTTTAGCGTGTAGGTCCACCGGAAATAAAAAAAGCTTTAGGGGGTCCTACACAAACCACAAAAACATTTGAGAAGTCACCATAAAAAGTACCCTCAATTGTTTCTCTAAGAACCTAATATATATGTTAGAATGCCCCTGTGGCTCGCATTATATAGGCCGCACAAAAAGAGCACTTAACGTGAGAATATCTGAACATGTAAGAAACATCAAAAGGGGTTTCGATAAACATTCTGTCTCCCTCCATTTCAAATCTGCACATAATAGTCTCCCTATCGGCTTGAAATTTACAGCTATTAAACAGGTCAAAAGGGTAGACATAGTAGAGGACTTTATTAAAAGCACTATATTTGAAATATACACAATGTCACCAGGGGAACTCAACGATGATTTTGAAGTCACCCATTTTTTGTAACACTGTGAGAGCAGGTTTTTCTGCTATAATAGATCAAGAGCCATCCAACCCCCTAGGTTGGGGCTGTCTAATCAACATGTCTTTTCACCTATCCAAAGGGTAATATTAGCCCACTTTAGTATGATAGTAAACATATGAATCAGTTTATCACGAATAACAGCATATAATATATTATAGTAAGGTAACCGCAATTCACACTCACTCAATTGTAATTAGAGGTTACACACTTTTGTAAAGCACAACCTCATCGATATGGGGGAGTGTCGCTTCTTCACACCAATACAGATATATAGAGTTCACATTAGCATACCTTCTCATATGTATAGAATTATACGATATCCATTTAGGTAGAATACCGTGAAACTTATTCCCATTTACTCATTATATAGATTTATCATAAGACAAAATAGTATCACGTATAAAGGTACAGTCACAATTTACACTTCTTAATATCACAATTAACTGGTCCACCTTGAGTAACACGAGTCACAGTAAAATATAAAAAATTTCACATTATGATACTATAACATATCCATTCAATTGAATTATACATGTAATACCATCTAGAATGAGTATTTAATACTGTAGAATGGAGGACAACCTGCTCATACACAGTATATCATTATAATATGTAATTGCAGCATGTCATTTTTAATAATCGTTTTAATTTCGTTTCTTTTTAATGAACAAACGTTCTATTGCATAAATCCAAAGTAATATACGATACCGGAAGCTTACGATTACGATCCAATGGAACGCATCGTGACACGCAAAAGTCTCCAAAGCGCCTGCGCAAGATGGCGGCGCTTCGTCCAACATGGAGAGATTCGAAAAAGAGGCGTGAAACGCACGCGAACCATCAATTAAGGACATGTGTAATTAATTGTTCTTATTTTATTCATTATATAAGCATGCATGGAAGTTTGAGCCTGTAAAACAGCTGATGAAGCCGTATGCTAGCGGCGAAACGCCTTCTGGGCATATGTCTAGCTTCATTTATTGTTTATTTTATAAAAATGTTATACTCCAGTTCCTGCATGCGAGGTGGTTTTTTTTATTGGATTTGGCCAACAACAAAATCCATGTGCGTTCCATCCTGAGCTTGGATAAGCTCCTTCAAATGTGAGTTGGCACTTGTTATCATGCTATTATTACTATTTTAACAGCTGATATACACAAGGAGTTTTTCTGTTTCTCAAATATTCCATATACCAATTGCTGGGACGAGAAATCTTCAGTACCAAGGCGTGGGTTACCCGAGAAAAATTCCAGAAAACAACCCAGAGGCGTTTACCCACTCAGAGCCAATGTCTAGGCTCTTGATTTGTGAGTTTATCCAAGACAAGCCTTACAATTTTATACATTGTATAAGACATACTGTACTATTTTTGTATTTTGTTCGCTTTCCCTATGTATCCATGGAGATGACGAAATTTTGATAGCCACCAGAATTCCCTAGCGTTGAATTTCTCGCTGACCAGATACGTATCTACCATTTACACTACCTCAAAGCTAACTGAACAAAACAATACAATAAGTATGACTTTTAAGAATACTTACCTTCTGCAACAGGAGAGACCCAGAGTATTTAGTAACTAACGAGTACACTTCACTACCAAACGAATCGGCCCACAGTTTAACCCTGTAGAATAAAACAACAAACACAAATTAAAGTTGGTAATTCGTCTTAAATCAACTGAAGACAGTAAAACCAATAAATCAAATTAAGACTTTATAATTCACTGATGGCATAAATATGAAATAAGACTTCATTGATCCCAATGTACAAAGTGGACGCTTGGGAGTGATTGATCTTCCTCTATGAGGTACCGGTTTAGAATGCTGTCTAAATTATTGAACAACATATTTCCTATAGGAGTTTGCAATTTGGCAAGCAAATTGACTAAAGGAGTGAAAACCGGATTGCCTCCTGCTGGGACAACAAAAACAAGATGCTCTAGGCACATTATAAAATCCCAATATCCCCAGATTCACTACTTTTGGCTAGAATGACAAGGAGTATGGATGTCAGTTATTATCGAATCCAAAATGTCATACATAGAATTCTAAGTCACCCTAAATAACAGTTTAGTACCATAGTATTGAGGTATCAAATAGTAATATGTATAAAAAAACAAAAACACTTGTAGCGCTGGTTTTAAATCCCCTGCCGTTGTAGTACTTGTTTTTGGCCACCGGAGGGAGACAAGTGCGATGTGAGACACTGAACATTGGGACTACATTTCCCGGCATGCTTTGGGAGCGGACACGGGAAGTGGGTGGGACACAGACGCTGACATCCTGAGCCTCGTGGAGAGAGCTGGCAGAGCGTGCCAGGGAGTGAGAGAAGCAAGACACAGTGCTGCAGAGCGTGACAGTGACCAGGCCGGAGCGCAGCTGGGGCCTGACAGAGATAAAGACCGGGTTATTCAGCCTTACAAGAGGAAGACCCAGTGATTCACCAGAATACCCACGCTGATATCGAGTGAGCTGGAGGACCCCGAGTTAGGAGCACCGCAGATCGATCTGACAGGGAGTGCAGGCGGTGAGCTGGACATCTTGCGGAAGCTAAAGGAAAGCAAGACAGCGGATCCGGTAACCCATAGAATCCCAGTCAAAATCGAGCGGAGAGACGTCCTGGGTCGAGCGGAGCACCAAGTATCTGGCGGATGGGTGAGAGGCCTTCCAGGCCGTTGTGAAAATAGAAAGCACGCTGCTGTTTGTTTAAAAAACCCACAGGGCCCCAACTTGACTAGTCGAAGATACCTCATAAATAATTCACTGGCCAGTTGAATATTGTACCCGGGTACCAACACACACACACACCTACATTCTTTGGGACATAACCTGTACGGGACTCACTCCCCAACCACAAAAGGGGTTAAAGATATATTTTTCTCTTTTCTGCTGCGCGTTTCTCGAATTACGAAGCATTGTATTTCTTTTACACTACGCGTTTCTCGAATTACGAAGCATTGTATTTCTTTTCCGCTGCGCGTTTCCCGCATTACGAAGTACTGTAAATATATATACGTATACCGTGTTATTCATTATATGCCATTTATTCTAGTAAACTATATAATTTATAAAATCCACGACGGTGCTGGAGTATATTTATTCCCTAGTGCGGGGAGACTGACCCGAGGTTCAATTTCAGCGGCTCCTCCGGGAGTGAGCGCTACACACTCATGACAATTTCTTTGTAAAATACATGGCTATATTCCCTAGTTGTCTCTAACATAAGTAGTAAGCGCATGCAGATTTTCCCTTACTGTCTATATGTTAACGGCATATTCCGGGAAAGGTGCTCTCAGCACTTCTCCCCAGAATGCAGCGCTAACCTCCCTTATCACCACACTACAGCTTCCGCACCGTCGCAAGAGTCAGCTCCTGGAGTCCATAGGACTCAATGAAGGCTTGCTCTTCTGACCACAAGGTCACACAGCGACATGGAGTGATCACGAGGGGAGACTAGGAATTATTTGTTCCCAGTCTCACTCTGCTCCTGGCAAGAAGAAGCGGCGGATCAGGCCACGCTTTTCACCACGAGATAAGTATGGGATTTTTAGGGTGGGGAAATTGGATTTTTTTGCATTTGCACAATCATTTAGCACCAGCGTTTAGGACGTGTTAAAAATTTTAATTCTGCGTCCCGACAGTAAATTGCACCTACACTTTGTAATACCTAACTTGTCGAGATGCTGAAATATGATTGCATCTCCTATACCTAACATGGGGAGCGCAAAGTACAGTAATACAGTGATACACATGATCATGTAAAATGCAAAAAAAAATAAAGAAATAAAAGATAACATTTTTTTTCCTTCTCTCTAAGGCTGGTGTCAGACGAGCGCATTTTGCACGGACTTTGTGTCTGTGCAGAACAGACGCACTTTCTGACGGAAGACACAGTAGTGGCCACACAGTCCGTTTTTTTAACTGACGTTATTTTTGACTGATGTAGCAGGGAAAATAAATTAAATATGAAAACCATTTTGTCTGTCAAAAATGCTGGACGCATAAATGCAGTCCGTCTGACCTCATTCATCACTCACACACAAAGCTAAGCGGACGTTATGGACACAGCGCACTCTGTGCGCCCGTTCTACCGGATTTACGTTCTTGCCTAACCTGCGTCCAGTTGCCGTGTCCATTATGCGTCCACAGTTCGGTGCGGATGTACTTTGTGTGTGCGGCTCCATTGGTCATAATTATAGGCTATAACGGACATACAAATGTGCAGTAACACGGACGTGATCAGTGCGCTCGTCTGACACGAGCCTAAGGAAGCAGCATTTTCCATTTTTCACATATACACCCAACAATGCTGTTGGCATTACTCACCTTCTCATTTCCTACGCTGGGAGGAAGTACAAGGTTCATACATAATCATTCTTTTTGAATTGCAGTATGACAAAACAAGTAAAAAAATTATTATACACATTTTGACTATATTTGCATTTTTTTTTTAAGTTGTTAATTTCTGATAAAAAAAAAAGATATAAAAAAAATAACGTATATGTAATAACCACAATGGTTTGGATGAAAACACATAGAAAAATAATTTTACATGCTGTAAATGTCTGAAATCTGAAAAGAAATTTACACTTTGCCATTTTTTGTTCTAGCATTCTGACCTGACATGAAATATTCACAATGGGCCCTATTCCCTGGTAGGCACTAAAAAGGGGATGCTAACGATTAAATGCCTGCAGGTTTCCCCATTTTAGCACCATATTCCGGGGCAGGCACTAATTCAGCAGCCTGCTGGACCATAGAGCTACTCTCAGGTATACTTGGGGTAGCGGTTCCACGCT
>RXON01000361.1:0-28737 GCA_009667805.1 Leptobrachium leishanense | reverse complement strand
GCTTTTAGCTATGGTTAACTTTTCAGTTAACCGCTGAGGGGCATAACTAGCGTTAGGACTTTGTAATCCTATCGCTAATTACTCTTTGCGCAACCCAAGCAAAGTATAGGCATATCAAAGTACAGTAAGTTTGTGCCAGTTTTTTAACCCATTAGCATTCAGATTGCATTATGGGCAGCCTGCGCTAGGGCCTCTTAACATTAATGCTTACATAGCTGAGCACTAATGTTAGCATTAAGATTGTAGTATTGCCCAATGAGTCTTATTTTGGCTGATCCAGTAATATGGAGCCCATAAAAGACAAATGTTGCACAAACCATTATCCTTTAGAAGTTATTATTGGCTCTATTATTAGTGAGTGGCCAATTGCGTGGCTTATTAAGGGGAGGTACTAAAACTAACCAGCAGCAGAACCAAATGAAGGTGCTGGTAGAGTCTTGTACAGACTGATAACTCATGGGGACCCTGGGAAATAGGAGATCATGGTGCCCTTGTGCTCTACCCACAAACACCACACCCTCATACAAGCAGCACACTCATGTACATCCTTGTATTACAGAAATGATGTCTTCGCTCTATTTTTGTAAAAAAGGTTTTAGTAAGTTTGCCTGCCAGCAAACTGGAAAAGCCTTTGCGCCTCCTACAGAACAAAACGTAGGGTACTTCCCAGGGAGAGACTTATCCTGGCTAGTGGACAGACCTGGTGCAAAGTCAACGAGGTCCGCCTGTACCTCCCAAGCATCCACAAATCCACAATGGCGTGCGAGACAGGTAAAGCAATCCAACGGATTTTATTGAAAAAAGCTGCGGCAGATAAAAATACGACGTTTCGGTCCTAATACATGATTAAGGTCTCTTAGGACCAAATCGTCGTATTTTTAGCTGCTGCAACTTTTTCCAATAAAATCCGTTGGAATGCTTTACCTGTGTCGCACACCATTGTGGATTTGTGGGCCTCCTACAGACTTACAAATGGCCAACACTATGCCGCAGTGGCTGTCACCCACTAACATCACTACCAAGTGGGTTTTTATCTAAGAAAATTGTCAGGAACCAGTGCTTTAATGGAAAAAATACTTTACAGTAGCTACACAGCAAAAATATGCTATAGGCCAATCTGGAACCCATAGCTAAACAAATTTTGTTTGCAATAATCAAAATTCCTTTACGATGGTCCAGTCGGAAAGCAGAAGCAGATCAAGTCAAGTCATTCTTGAGCATCTCCAGGTTCTTTTGAAGATTGAGTTAACATGATCATAATATTGGTGGGGGTTAATAGATTTTGCAAATACAAATACACTTTTAGTTCCAATTTTACATTTAATTGATTATATTATTTTAATAAGGCTGATCAGCACGAGTTGCAGCTCTCAGCTACTCATGACAGTTTAAATGACTTTAATGTTGGTAGTTAGAGTATCCATTTAAAGTAAAAGCAGAGAGGGGAAGTGGAGGAAAGTCATGATAAGTAAATATTTAACCCCCCTCCCTTACAGACTTTTTAAGCACATCAAGGAAATTAATTTAGGAGACTAAATTAACACGTGAGAAAGAGAAAGAGGTGAGATATATCGGTGTCGCTAAATGAAGGCTTGTGTAAGGTTCTATGCACAGCAATCAAAACTGCAAACCAAAAGAATATCTTTGCTGTTCCCATTGTTTTCTACTGAAACTGCGACTCTTTGAAAGTTTTGTTCCACTTTCTGTTTAATAATGCTTTTATTAAACTCCCCTGTATTTTATACATTTGTGCATAAATAATGGCAATATGAGAGGTACTATGCTAAATATGCTTAAAACTTGGAAATGTGATTAATGTTTATCTGAATTTTCAGGAGGCAGCAGGAGACTTATGATGGAGCTACAAGGTTTTTTGTCATTAACTGTGTTAATTACAGTCATTTTTTATAAATGAAGTTCAAATATAAAGCAAGCTATCACTTTGTACAATGTACCATATGGTGGGTAATCGCGTACTTGTTCAGATGAAGTGATTTCTTATATGGTGTGTGATGGGTCGGTGTATCATTAAGGAGGCCAAGAAAGTCAAAAACAGTGAACATAACATTGTTGATTCAGCTAATTCAGAAGAGACAAAGTAAAAAAATATGCTTTAAAGAAAAAAAATACCATGAGATTGCAGCAGATGGTAAAATATTACATACTTTTCAGAGTTTGGCATACTGAATGCCATTGTCATGGTCCGCAGAGAATGTTTGCACAGTTATTTATTATTATTATGTGCATGCTAATAAATGTTTCTTTCATATTCCTCTCATTGACAATCTAATATGGTAATTATGTTTATTTTATTCTCTGCAGAAAAGTAGACACTATACATTTAGTTATGCAATTATAGTTAACAATTGACTTACTTTAGATTTTTTTTGCAAAAAATGGCAAGATCATATATTAGACTGCATTAGTGCTTGCACATCAGCCTATAGAGTAAATGAGCACATTGAGCTGTCCTTAAATTAATGGGTAATCCTGACATGGAATTCCTCCCTCACTGTGCCTAGATAAGTATCAGCTACACCAGGAGTCAGAAACCTTGGCTCTCCTGATGTATTGAAAATACAATTCCCATGAGGCTTAAGCAATCTAATGAGTGGTTGAGCATCATAAGAGATGTAGTTCCAAAACATATGGGGGTACACAGTGGCATAGCATGGGTTGTCAGCGCTCGGGGCAAGGCAAGAATTGCGCCCCCAAATCTGTGAAAATGTTAGCATGCAGTGTGTGTGGAATGAGGCAGCATGTGACAGTGTGCGTGGAATGAGGCAGTGTGGGACAGTGTGTGTGGAATGAGGCAGTGTGACACTGTGTGGAATGAGGCAGCGTGACAGTGTGCGTGGAATGAGGCAGCGTGAGAGTGTGTGTGGAATGAGGCAGCGTGTGACAGTGTGTGTGGAATGAGGCCGTGTGTAACAGTGTGTGGAATGAGGCAGTGTGTGTGTGGAATGAGCCAGTGTGTGACAGACAGGGTGTGTGGAATGACGCAGTGTGTGACAGGGTGTGTTGAATGAGGCAGTGTGAGTCAGTGTGTGAAATGAGGCAGTGTGTGGGGAATGAGCCAGTGTGTGACAAGGTGTGTGGAATAAGGGAGTGTGTGACAGTGTATGTTGAATGAGGCAGTACGTGACAGTGTGTGAAATGAGGCAGTGTGTGTGGAATAAGGCAGTGTGTGTGTGGAATAAGGCAGTATGTGACAGGGTGTGTGGATTGAGGCATTGTGGGACAGTGTGTGTGGAATGAGGCAGTGTGACACTGTGTGGAATGAGGCAGCGTGACAGTGTGTGTGGAATGAGGCAAAACATATGGGGCTACACAGTGGCGTAGCATGGGTTGTCAGCGCCCGGGGCAAGGCGAGAATTGTGCCCCCCAATCTGTGAAAATATTAGCATGCAGTTTGTGTGGAATGAGGCAGCGTGGGACAGTGTGTGTGGGATGAGGCAGTGTGACACTGTGTGGAATGAGGCAGTGTGGCAGTGTGTGTGGAATGAGGCACCGTGACAGTGTGTGTGGAATGAGACAGCGTGTGACAGTGTGTGTGGAATGAGGCTGTGTGTGACAGGGTGTGTGGAATGACGCAGTGTGTGACAGGGTGTGTTGAATGAGGCAGTGTGAGTCAGTGTGTGAAATGACGCAGTGTGTGTGGAATGAGCCAGTGTGTGACAAGGTGTGTGGAATGAGGCAGTGTGTGACAGTGTATGTTGAATGAGGCAGTGTGTGACAGTGTGTGAAATGAGAAAGTGTGTGTGTTGAATGAGGCAGTGTGTGACAGGGTGCGTAGAATGAGGCAGTGTGTGACAGGGTGTGTGGAAGAGGCAGTGTCTGACAGTGTGTGTCGAATTAGGCCGTGTGTGACAGTGTGTGGAATGAGGCAGTGTGTGTGGAATGAGGCAGTGTATGACAGGGTGTGTGGAATGAGGCAGTGTGTGTGTGAAATGTGTGTCAGTTACTCACCACAGTAGAAATCCCACTCAGACCAAACATTGGAGCTGCATGGTGGCTTCTCTGGAGTCCCAGCCTCCCTCCATCTGAGTCCACAGTCGGTGTTATTGCTGCATGCGGGCAGTCAGTGTCTCCTGCCTGGTGTCAGCTGATAGGGGTGTGGTTTCAAGTGGGGATTCTGCTGCTCATGGAAGCCAGTCTGCCCTCACTGAATCCTGGCAGCACTGCAGGGCCAATTCGGAGCTCTGTCTCTCCCGCAGCTCAAACTGTACAGATGGCGGAAAGACATGCAATATGCCAGTGAGGGTCAGTCTGACTGCTGCTTGCTTGGGTTAGAAGACCCTGAGATCATCTCTATTATTTTGAAGTTTTGCACCCCCTAAGAAAATTGCGCCCGGGGCGACTGCCCCGTGGCCCCCACGCTACACCACTGGGACTACATTACATTGTTGGTGCTAACGTTAGAGCTCACCTGAGTGAATGTTAACATTAGCCCTATTAGCCACCGCATATCATAATCCAAATGCTAACGGGTTAAGAAACCCGTTACCGTTTGGTACCTTGCGTTTATGAGCACAAGGTTACTGTACTTTGCACTCGCTATACTTAACACGGGGAGCGCAAAGTATTAATCAGCGTTAGGATTACAAAGTCCTAATGTTGATTAACGTCCGGCTGCGGTTAGCAAAAAGTTAACCACAGCCAGGATGTGGTGCTAACGGATTCTGCTGGTGCAGAATCCATTAGCACCAGCCAAAACCCCCCCAGAAAAATCCAGATACTCACCTCCTATCCCATGGCGAGGACCGTGGCTCCATCCGCCTCCTCCATCCGGCAGGAACAGGGAGAGACTGGGACCCTGCGGATCACTATGCCGACCTGGTGGATCTGCAAGGTGAGATCCGGCAGGTCATGTGACTGTCGCAGTCTGCTTCAATGGAGTCCTATGGACTCCATCAAGTGGATGCTCGCGGCGGCGCTTAGTGCTGCCTCGCGCATACTGGGACGTAGCGCCCAGTAACAATGCAGGCAGCTTTTTAAGCGCCTGCATTGTAATATCGTGCTAAAACGGGTGCGGAACGGAGAAACCTGCAGGCGTCACTAGGGTTGGTGTCACCCGGTGTGGTAACTCATGGTGTCACCCCCTCGAGCCACCCTCGCCCCGAGTTCTTTTGCCGTGGAGCTCTGTGATACGCTGATATACACCGCCGATTGCTGTGAGTTTTATTGTTGCGGAGTTCTGTGATACGCTGATATACACTGCTGATTGCTGTGAGTTTTATTGTTGCGGAGCTCTATAATATGCTCATACACATTGCTGTGAGTTTTATTGTTGTGGAGCTCTGTGATACACTGATATACACTTCTGATTGCTGAGAGTTTTATTGTTGTGGAGATCTATAATACGCTCATACACATTGCTGCAAGTTTTATTGTTGTGGAGATCTATAGTACGCTCATACACATTTTGCTGCAAGTTTTATTGTTGTGGAGATCTATAATACGCTCATACACATTTTACTGCAAGTTTTATTGTTGTGGGGATCTATGATACGCTTATACACATTACTGCAAGTTTTATTGTTCTGGGGATCTATAATACACCCATACACATTATCCTGCAAGTTTTATTGTTGTGACGATCTATAATACTCTCATACACATTTTGCTGCAAGTTTTATTGTTGTGGGGATCTATAAGTTTTATTGTTGTGGGGATCTATGATACGCTCATACACGTTGCTGCAAGTTTTATTGTTGTGGAGATCCTCAGGTGCTCAGGCAGGCTGCTCTGGTCAGGAGGCAGGCAGGGTGCGGCCGCACGCTTTGTTGAACCGCCAGGCGCCAGGGATGGAGCTGTTAGGGTGGGCTGCCGCTGATGACTCACTCGGCAGAGATGTCAGCCCGTCAAACAGGCTGGCGCGGTGCTCCCTCTGGAGCATGGCGTCAGAGGGGGTGGGACCAGCCGCCATCTTTGATTTTTGATGCCCTTAGGGTGACACCCGCCCTTAGGTTGACACCTAACCTGCAGTGCGGCCGCAGTGGCCAGTGGCCGGTTCAAAAATCAAAGTCTTTGGTGTCACCCTAAGGACGGGTGTCACCTGATGCGGACCGCACCCCCTCGCCCCCACCTAGCGACACCTCTGATACATATCTGTGTCTGTGTGTTACTAGCAGTCCCAGTACTCGGTGAATAGTGAGGTCAGGAGCCAGAGAATGATTAAGGAAAAAGACGATGGCAGGATATTATACAATTACTTATACAGGTACATGATCACACCCAGCCTAGCAGGGCAAAATACTTAATATTTTTAGGTTTTGTTGGTTCATTTACAAGTTTCCCACATGGAAAAGAAATAGATTTGAAATATAGTTTTAAAATACATTCTTAATATATTCTTCCCAAATATATTGACATATATTTAAAATACTAGGGGCCCGATTACAATCTTTACGCATACGTTTGCGCCGGCGCAAAAATGCATTAACGCGAGGGACAAAAACCCTTTGCGTTGAACGTCGTATTACAATGTCAGCACAACAAACGCGCGTATACGTCTACCGCGGTTGAACCTGCGTGAACGCTGAGCGAGCTTACTGAACGTTGCGCGTCCTATACTTAATATTGTGAGCAAAAATGCATTTGTGCGCTGGTACGCGGATGGTATTACAATCTATGTGCAGGAATTAACGCATAGACGTTGCACGCATAATTTTAGCAACTCCTTAAAGCTGGTGTTAATGACAAATTCTATCAACCTGGCCAAAACCGAATACACCAGCCCAAAAAAAAAATGCAGCAAAGTATACAGGGTTATTCAAAGAGATCCGAATTGCTGGAGAAAGGTAAACGAACGCTGAAATTCAGGGTTCAGTTACCTTTCCTGGCCATTCGGCTATTCAGAGAACAGGCAATTTGCCAAATCTTGGCGAATTGCCTGCACATACGGTGCCTGTTCGAGGGCAGTGAATTCCCCATAGAGAAGCAATGCTTCAGCTATTCAGAGAACAAAAACCAGCAGTGAAAGGTTCCCGAAATGCACTGTGGTTCAGTGGAAATTCAGTGGTTTAATTCGGCAGGTTTATTCAGGCAAATCCCATAGGCTTCAATGTTAAAAATATTCCCGTTTTAATCCAATATCTAATAAACCATTGATTATAATATTCTGAAGTAAAGAGTCTCTTTATTGATAGATGTTTTAAGATATTTTAAGCATTTTTCGGGATTTATTTTTTGAAAAAAAATCCTTTTTTTTTTTTTTTTTTAACATTACTGATTTTTTCTGTAACAGCCCATTTTGACAAGACTTGCTTCTCCACAGTTGTACTGGATGAATGTGCTTTGATTTGCTTCTCCATGGTCAATGAGCAGAGACGTACATTAGGTGTCTTGCCCAAGGATACTCTCTGGAGAGGTGCTCTGGCCAGGATTTGAACCTGGGTCTCCACGGTTATAGAGAAGTCATGTTTCCTCTACTCCATCTAGCCTGTATAATTGTGTCCTGTTACTAGCACATAGAAATGTTAAAACTGGCTAATATTTCAACTCCAAATAATAATTAAAGAAAATGTTAGACTTGTTTCAGAGTGGAAAATACTTTTCTTGTCAACTTTCATTACCAAACCAGAATTTTTAAATTGTCAGTGGGCCAATAATTAGAGTGGTGGGTGGTCATTATAATAATAAAATATAATTTTAACGTTTTTATATGCCAGTAACACAACACGATTATACTAGCAGGTGACATAAATTCTCTCTAACTGTGGAGACCCAGGTTTGAATCCTGGCCAGAGAACCTCTCCAGTAAGAGTCCTTGGGCAAGACACCTAATGCTACGTCTCTGCTCTTTAACCATGGAGAAACAAATTAGATCCCGTGCAACACATTCCTCTAGTACAAGTATGGAGAAGCAAGTCTCTACTTTACTAGAAGCAGGTTCAACCTAGCCACCAGAATATAATACTAGTGTATTTTTTACTTATCTGCCACATATTTTGCATTTTGAAGTATATTTAACATATATTCACAGCATATTTCACAATGCATTCCAAAATGCACTTTGAAAGACATTTCAGCATGCATTCTCAACATATATTCTATGTTATATTTACAATTATATTGAAATATATTTTTGAAATAAAATGAATATGACCAAAATTGTAGAATTTCCAATATATGTCAATATATCTGCGAATAATATATTATGAATGTATTTCAAAAAAATATATTTCAAATATATTTAATCTTCATGGGGTTTTTTTGGCTTATTGCGTAATTACACATAATTAGACATGTGCACAGCACAAAATTTCGTTTTGAACTAATGCATTAGTACTAAAATGCAATTTATTTAGTTGCTAAAGAAATTCGTTTTCAGTTCTTTAGTATGAAAACGAATTTCATTCATCCGAAAACCAGTGGATACAATTACTATTGTAGTGGCTCCTCAGAGGGCTGAGATCGCTGCTTGTTACAGTATCTCTCACTCTCAGCACAATGTGGGCCATATTATATAGCTGGTGCTAACATAACCAGAGCTGTTGTAAACTTCCCAGAGCCATTATAGCCTATGGAGGTTTTCAGTTACAACAGCTCTGGTTAAGTTAGCACCAACATTGCAATACTGCCCCGTGTCAGGCAAAGCTGTTACAGTAACTGACTGCTGCTCATCACAGCGCTCAGAGTTTCAGTAAAACTAGTAAATAATATTTTTATATATAAGACGTTAGAACAATATTATTTTCTTGTTTTACTGAAACTCTGAGCGCTGTGATGAGCAGCAGTCAGTTACTGTAACAGCTGAGCCTGATACATTGTACTGAGAGATAATGTAACAAGCAGCCGATCTCCGCGCTCACAGCCACTGGATTTAAAGGGCTAAAAAAAAAAGGCTCCTCTCTGTATAATGTTTAGAACATCCTCCTGCATTAATTAATACCCCTCTCTGTATAATGTATACAACATCCACCTGCATTAATTAATACCCCTCTCTGTATAATATATAGAACATCCTCCTGAATTAATGTCCCTCTCTGTATAGAACATCTTCCTGCATTGGCATGTGGAGGGTGCAGAACTTCGGATGTTGCGATGTTGCGCTCTTCATTGCTGGTCTCCTTCACTCCTCAATATAATATCACAAAGAGGACTGAAACTAAAATGTAGTGCATTTTATTTTAGTTTCTTTCGTTTTTTGTACTGAGCAGTTTCGTTTCTCTTGAGTCATACTAAAACTAAATTATCCCAAAATTCGGACTAAATCGCTTTAGTACTAAAACGAATGCACATGTCTACACATAATAAAGATCAATAAAATGATCTGAAACCCTTCATTCAGCAAAAATCCAGTTCCACAAAAGCAAAATAAATTGCTAAAAGAAGTGTAAATGAGTAAAATAATCAAAAAGTACTCATGCAACCCATACGTTTTCACTGTCATATATTGGCATTTAGGTCAGTAGGGTGAAGTCCGTAGATTCTTCTTGTAAACAGAAACAATTAGTTAAAGGTAGGAAATTAATAATTACTCTAATAGTTGTAAATTTAGACATTAAAGATTATTTTAATATGTTGAATTAACTGAAAGTTCAAAATCCACTCAAATGTCCCTGTATAGCTAAGCTTATGAGAGCATACTGTATATAGCTCATGAATTAATACTATATCACCTGTTGCATTTGTGCACTACCTAAAATCTGAGCTTGTGTTTAAAGCATTTTAAAAATCATCACTGTGAGACGTAAGGATACCATACACCTGTCAAGTGCTATATGATGAAACCCTTGATTGGTCATCAATGTTCAATTCAAAGGCATTTAAAGCTGGGTCTTATAGCAAGATGTGCTAGAAGAATATCAAGTGAATTTTATTCTCAAGGCATTAGTCCCTTATATGCTCATATTCCTTACTAAGATGGACAGAAAAAATAAAACGTACATAGAATGCATCAAGGGTCCACCATTATAATTAAAATCAATGTCAGTTTCAATGTTTATTCTATATAAGCATTATTAAATGGGGAAGAAAAAAAATATCTCCTATGCAGCAATTTTCTAAAAAGATGACATTTGGAATGCTAACAGCTTGATGCTGAACAGATAATGGAAGTATAGTTTCTAAAAAGCGCATTTTTTCAAGATAAAACTAAATCATCAAGGAAATTTTAGAAAAATATTTCACTACTTTATTTATTCACTCCCATCCATACTGTAACGAACCCCTTCACTACCAAACACTTTTTGTTGAAAAAAAAAATATCATAACATTTATTTGAGGCATAGGATAAATAAATATATTGTAAGACAGAATTTTGCAAAGAAATTGTTGTTCTAAGGTTAAAATTAGAATAATTAGAAAATATATAAATAATATAAAATTGCAAAAATTTAATTTTTCATGTATTTGTTTATTCTTTACAGAAATATTGTTGTAATGAAAGATTCTGAACTGTAGATGGAGTCCTTCAGCTTACACAATGTCACACAGGGTCTACATTATAAGCATACATGCAGGAATGGCCATTGTGACACACACAGTAAATATGAAAAAATAGATCATAAAAATGGTGAGATCTCCTGTTTATGGGGCTTTGTACTAATCATAATGAGATTATTACCAATGCAACTTCCACAAAATGCCAACAGAATAAAAAAATAATATATGTAAGTAGCACAATGCCTGTATATGGAAATGACAGTAACACCTTGTATCTGTACTATAGTGGGATATTCAGTAAATTCCAACCCCCCTGGATCTTACCCTTCTACAGCAGTGAGCGACCCCAGAGCTCCCCCTGTATTCTAACCTCTCCCTGGCTCAGGGGCAGATCCAGGGAGGGCAACGAGGCAATTACTCCCCCCCCAAGAAAATATTACTGGCCGCCGACTGCTTTGCTTCCTACGAATGGCTGCCGGCATGCAACTTGCCGCTCGCCTGGGATCCACAAGCCGCAATCTCGCAAGATCGCGGAATTCACGTGAACTCTGGGATCTTGAGAGAATGTGGTTGCGCTGGTCAGGTGGTTCCCAGGCGAGAGTCCAAGCTGCATGCCAGTGGCCGCTCATAGGGAGCAAAGTAGTCGGCGGCCGGCGGGTACTCGGAGCGGAGGGGCCTGGCAGAGGAGGTGAAAATATTACCGGCCGCCGACTGCTTTGCTTCCTACGAATGGCTGCCAGCATGCAACTTGCCGCTCGCCTGGGATCCACAAGCCGCAATCTCGCAAGATCGTGGAATTCACGTGAACTCTGGGATCTTGAGAGAATGTGGCTGCGCTGGTCAGGTGGTTCCCAGGCGAGAGTCCAAGCTGCATGCCAGTGGCCGCTCATAGGGAGCAAAGCAGTCGGCGGCCGGCGGGTACTCTGAGCGGAGGGGCCTGGCAGAGGAGGTGAGAGCTGGGGGCAATCTATCCATATGAACCGTCTGGGGCAATACTGGGGGCAATATATCCATTTGAACTGGGGGCAATATATCCTTGTGAGCTTGGGCAATACTGGAGGCAATATATCCATGTGAGCTGGGGCAATACTGGGGACAATATATCCATGTAAGCTGGGGTAATACTGGGGGCAATATACCCATGTGTGAGCTGGGGCAATATATCCATGTGAGATGGGGCAATATATCCATGTGTGAGCTGGGGGCAAAATATCTATGTGTGAGCTGGGGCAATATATCCATGAGTGAGCTGGGGCAATATATCCATGTGAACTGGGGGCAATATATTCATGTGAGCTGGGGGCAATATATCCATGTGAGCTGGGGCAATACTGGGGACAATATATCCATGTGAGCTGGGGGCAATATATCCATGTGAGCTGGGGCAATATATCCATGTAAGCTGGGGCAATACTGGAGGCAATATATCCATGTGAGCTGGGGCAATACTGGGGACAATATATCCATGTAAGCTGGGGTAATACTGGGGGCAATATACCCATGTGTGAGCTGGGGCAATATATCCATGTGAGATGGGGCAATATATCCATGTGTGAGCTGGGGGCAAAATATCCATGTGAGCTGGGGCAATATATCCATGAGTGAGCTGGGGCAATATATCCATGTGAACTGGGGGCAATATATTCATGTGAGCTGGGGGCAATATATCCATGTGAGCTGGGGCAATACTGGGGACAATATATCCATGTGAGCTGGGGGCAATATATCCATGTGAGCTGGGGCAATATATCCATGTGAGCTGGGGCAATACTGGAGGCAATATATCCATGTGAGCTGGGGCAATACTGGTGACAATATATCCATGTAAGCTGGGGTAATACTGGGGGCAATATACCCATGTGTGAGCTGGGGCAATATATCCATGTGAGATGGGGCAATATATCCAAGTGTGAGCTGGGGCAAAATATCCATGTGTGAGCTGGGGCAATATATCCATGAGTGAGCTGGGGCAATATACCCATGTGAACTGGGGGCAATATATTCATGTGTGAGCTGGGGAAATATATATCCATGTGTGAGCCAGGGGCGGATCCAGACACAGGTTTCGGGGGGTCCCTCTGCCAGTTTTGGTTAAGAGCTGGTGTTGGGTTTGCAGTGACAGGCAGAGATGTGGCTAAACGCAAGCTGTGCTCGTTAGACTCACTCTCCCCAGAACATTGTACAGGGTCTGTCCTCATGTGGCTCATGAGCCCTGCGAACCCTTTCCATATGAGGGGCCCAGGCAACCCTCCAGCTCACATGTAATATATTGCCCCCAGCTCACACATGGATAAATTTGCCCCAGCCCACATGGATATATTGCCCCAGCTCACATGGATATATTTGCCCCAGCTCACATGGATATATTTGCCCCAGCTCACATGGGTATATTTGCCCCAGCTCACATGGCTATATTTGCCACCAGCTCACACATGGATATATTGCCCCCAGCTCACATGAATATATTTGCCCCAGCTCACACATGGATATATTGCCCCCAGCTCACATGGATATATTTGCCACTGCTCACATGGGTATATTTGCCACCAGCTCACATGGGTATATTTGCCCCAGTTCACATGGATATATATTTGCCCCCAGTTCACATGGATATATATTTGCCCCCAGCTCACATGGATATATTTTTGCCCCAGCTCACACATGAATATATATTTGCCCCCAGCTCACGTGGATATATATTTGCCCCGGCTCACATGGGTATATTTGCCCCAGCTCACATGGGTATATATTTGCCCTAGCTCACACATGGATATATTTGCCCCCCGCTCACACATGGATATATATATATTTGCCCCCTCTCACATGGATATATATTTACCCCAGCTCACATGGATATATTTGCCCCCAGCTCTCACCTCCTCTGCCAAGCTCCGAGTACCCGCTGGCTGCTTTTTTCCCTAGAGCGGGCGCCGGCATGCAGCTTGGCCGCTCGCCTGGGAACCACCTGACCAGCGCAGCCGCATTCTCGCAAGATCCTGGAGCTCACATGAACTCCACGATCTTGCGAGATCGTGGCTGCACTGGCCAGATGTTTCCCAGGCAAGCGGCAAAGCTGCATGCTGGCGGCCGCTCGTAGGGAGATAAAAGGCCGGTGGCGGGAGGTCGGTTTCTCGGGGGGGGGAACAATTGCCCCGTTGCCCCCTGGATCTTCCCCTGGCAGGATCTCGCCTCTCGTGAGATTCTACAGGTCCACAAAGTGATCGCGGAGGGAGACAGCTCACGCATGGATATATTTGCCCCCAGCCCACATGGATATTTTGCCCCCAGCTCACATGGATATATTTGCCCCAGCTCACATGGGTATATTTGCCCCAGCTCACATGGCTATATTTGCCCCCAGCTCACACATGGATATATTGCCCACAGTTCACATGGATATATTTGCCCCCAGCTCACACATGGATATATTGCCCCCCAGCTCACATGGATATATTTGCCCTGAGCTCACATGGGTATATTTGCCCCAGTTCATATGGATATATATTTGCCCCAGTTCACATGGATATATATTTGCCCCCAGCTCACATGGATATATTTTTGCCCCAGCTCACACATGAATATATATTTGCACCCAGCTCACATGGATATATATTTGCCCCAGCTCACATGGATATATATTTGCCCCAGCTCACATGGGTATATTTGCCCCAGCTCACATGGGTATATATTTGCCCCAGCTCACACATGGATATATATTTGCCCCCCTGCTCACACATGGATATATATATATTTGCCCCCGCTCACATGGATATATATTTGCCCCAGCTCACATGGATATATTTGCCCCCAACTCTCACCTCCTCTGCTCCGAGTACCCGCTGGCTGCTTTTTTCCCTAAGAGCGGCCGCTGGCATGCAGCTTGGCCGCTCGTGAGAAAGGGGGTGTGTGAGGATCCTGAGGACGAGCTTATAGCAATTGTCCCGCCCCGAGATACCGACCTCCCACCGCCGGCTGTTTATCTCCCTACGAGCGGCCGCCAGCATGCAGCTTGGCCGCTCACCTAGGAACCACCTGACCAATGCAGCCACGTTCTTGCAAGATCCTGGAGCTCACATGAACTCCACGATCTCGCGAGATTGCGGCTGCACTGGCCAGATGGTTCCCAGGCAAGCAGCAAAGCTGCATGCTCGCGGCCACTCGTTAGGGAGATAAACGGCCGGTGGCGGGAGGTCGGTATCTCGGGGGGGGACAATTGCCCCGTTGCCCCCCTGGATCTGCCCCTGGCAGGATCTCGCCTCTCGCGAGATTCTACAGGTCCACAAAGTGATCGCGGAGGGAGACAGCTCATGCATGGATATATTTGCCCCCAGCCCACATGGATATATTGCCCCCAGCTCACATGGATATATTTGCCCCCAGCTCACATGACTATATTTGCCCACAGCTCACACGTTGATATATTGCCCACAGCTCACATGGATATATTTGCCCCAGCTCACACATGGATATATTGCCCCCAGCTCACATGGATATGTTTGCCCCGAGCTCACATGGGTATATTTGCCCCAGTTCACATGGATATATATTTGCCCCAGTTCACATGGATATATATTTGCCCCAGCTCACATGGATATATTTTTGCCCCAGCTCACACATGAATATATATTTGCCCCCAGCTCACATGGATATATATTTGCCCCAGCTCACATGGATATATATTTGCCCCAGCTCACATGGGTATATTTGCCCCAGCTCACATGGGTATATATTTGCCCCAGCTCACATGGGTATATATTTGCCCCCCCGCTCACACATGGATATATATATATTTGCCCCGCTCACATGGATATATATTTGCCCCAGCTCACATGGATATATTTGCCCCCAACTCTCACCTCCTCTGCTCCGAGTACCCGCTGGCTGCTTTTTTCCCTAAGAGCGGCCGCTGGCATGCAGCTTGGCCGCTCGTGAGAAAGGGGGGGTGTGAGGATCCTGAGGACGAGCTTATAGCAATTGTCCCGCCCCGAGATACCGACCTCCCGCCGCCGGCTGTTTATCTCCCTACGAGCGGCCGCCAGCATGCAGCTTGGCAGCTCATCTGGGAACCACCTGACCAATGCAGCCGCATTCTTGCAAGATCCTGGAGCTCACATGAACTCCACGATCTCGCGAGATCACGGCTGCACTGGCCAGATGGTTCCCAGGCAAGCGGCCAAGCTGCATGCTGGCGGCCGCTCATAGGGAGATAAACAGCCGGCGGCAGGAGGTCGGTATCTCGGGCGGGACAATTGCCCCATTGCCCCCCCTGGATCCGCCCCTGGCAGGATCTCGCCTCTCGCGAGATTCTACAGGTCCACAAAGTGATCGCGGAGAGAGACTGGGGACTTTTTTCCCATCTCACTCTGCTCCCGATGGCCAGAAGTGGCGGATCAAGCTGCCATTCTCGCCGCAGGATGAGAGGTGAGTGTCTAATTTTTTTTGGGGTGGGTCCAGCTGCTGCTAACTGATTCCGCAGAAGCAGAATCAGTTAGCTACAGCATAGAGCTGCGGCTAACTCTTCAGTTGGCACTGCCAGCTGCTGCCAGGCTATCAGGCTGTATCACTGACGTATAGCATTGTTCTGAAAAATCTGTATATCTTTAATCTAATTCTAGATACCATACAATAACACAGTTTAATCAGAGTTCATCTGTTTATCTATTCAGAGTAGAATCTGGGTGTTGCCAGCTATCAGCCAGGCTGTATCACTGACGTATAGCATTGTTCTGCAAAATCTGTATATCTTTAATCTATATATCGCTCATCATGTCAGAAAGACCAAAAAGGACAGGCAGACGCTCCCAGACACAGATAAGAGGGCAATCAGCCTCTGTGTCGGAAGGCTGTACCCCTGGTCATCGTGGACGTGGTGCATCCTCTGCAGGGGCACGCTTGTCCTTGTTTCTAACTGGTGCTGGCCGTCTTAAGCAGCAGCAACATACAGAGGATTTGCAGGATTGGCTAACCAGGCCATCCTCATCCTCCTCATCCTCTGCCAGCCAGGCTTGTAGTGGTTTACATTCCACCTCAGTTGCCAAAACATCTAATTCAGCCTCCATGTCCACAGCTACTCCTGCCGTAGCCTCACTATCATACACGGAGGAGTCAGCTGAATTGTTTGACTACAGTGACAGTGACGTGCTGCTTGAGGATGCGCAGCAACTCCAGTGCTCTGATTCAAATTTTGAGGTTGAGGAAGGGAATATAATCAACCTAGAGGGAGGGGGTGCCAGTGACACACAAAGAACTGGCACTCATGTTCCCCCAGCAGCTGCAGCATATTGCGAGGTTGGCTCCAGTGATGAAGAGATAGGGGTGATGACAATGATGATGAGGTCACTGACTCCACCTGGGTGCCTGATCGAACAGAGGAGTCAATGGAGGAGGAGGCACAAAAAAACGAGGCAGAACGTCCTCTATAAGCAACCGTAGCCAGTCCAAGGCATCGGATGTCAGAGCTGCTCAGGTGCAGAGCGCTGTTGTCTCACAGCACACGTCCAGGATCTCTGCTGTCTGGGAGTTCTTCACGACATGTGCAGCAGACTGCAGCGTTGCTATTTGTAAGCTATGTCGGAAGAGGATCAAGCGTGGGAAAGAAATCAGACACTTGGGTACCAATTGCTTGAGGCGACATATGACCACCTGCCATGCATCCCTTTGGCACAACACTTTGCATAGGTCCTCCTCCTCATCTGTCTCTACCCCCAGTATATGTCCTGCCATGTCATTACCTACAACCTCCACTGACAGGGATGATGCTACAGTAATGGGTGTACCACGTCCTTCCTCTGAATCTGCCAGCATCTCATCAGCTGCAGATTTATGCAGTCAGATTTCATTGCCCCAGCTGCTGCAGCGGAAGAAAAAATATTGTCCCAACCATCCACATGCACAATGTCTAAATGCCATCTTGGCAAAATTACTCGCATTACAGCTGCTGCCTTTCCAGCTGGTGGACTCTGCTTCCTTCAGTGAATTTGCCGAATGTGCTGTACCACAGTGGCAGGTTCCAAAACGCCATTTCTTTTCACGGAAGGCCATTCCAGTACGTGGAAGACAATGTTATCGAGTCATTGGGAAAGGCAGTCAGCAGCAAGGTGCATGTGACTTTAGACACGTGGTCCAGCAAGCATGGACAGGGCCTTTATATTTCCTTCATGGCACACTGGGTAACTCTGCTTGCAGCTGGGATGGATCCAGGACGGGGCACTGTGCTGAAGCTTGCTCATCCACTGCGCCTCCAGAAAACTGCTTATATGAGGTCTGTCTGCTCCACCACCTCTTCCTCCTCCTCCTTCAATGTCTCTAGTGAAGTGGCAGTTAAACCGACGCGTGGCAGGGGCTATGCAATGGCTCAAGCAAAAAGATGCTATACTGTGCTTGAGCTGGTTTGTTTAGTGGACAGGAGCCACACCGGGCCAGAAATTCTGTCATCTCTGCAGGGGCAGGTGCAGAGATTGTTAACACAACTCCAGCTTGAGCTGGGAATGGTCGTCTGTGATAATGGCAGCAACCTTCTCTCCGCCCTACGCCTGGGTAAGTTGACTCAGGTACCATGCCTAGCACACATCCTAAATCTGGTGTTACAACGTTTCTTAACCAGGTACCCAGGGCTGGCAGAGCTTCTCAGCCAGACCAGAAAAGTCTGCAGCCACTTCAGACGGTCATTCCCAGCAAGTGTTCGCCTGGCAGAAATTCAAAGAGAATTCCACCTTCCCACAAACTGTGTGATCTGTGACATGCCCACCAGGGGGGAACTCGACATTGGCAATGCTGCAGCATCTGCACAAGCAGCAGAGGGCCATCAATGAGTACCTGTGTGAGTATGACACAAGGACAGGTTCAGTTCAACTTGTTTCCCCCCCTGCAGTGGCTGATGATCAAGGATGCATGCACTGTACTGTCACCATTTGAGGAGGCAACAAGGATGGTGAGCAGGGACAGTGCATGCATCAGTGACACAATTCCTTTAGTGTTCCTGCTGGAGTGCACTCTGCAGGGAATTATAGATATGGCACTAGAGGCAGAGCAGCAGGAGGAAGAGGAGGACTTCCCTAGCTCTCAAGGCCCCAGTCTTTACGCAGACAGCATTCCTGCGGGTCCTCAGATCAGACAGGAGGAGGATGAGGAGGAGGAGGAATATTTAAGTTGTGGGGGCATTGAAGGTGGGGATTCCTCAAGGGAGGGTTTTGTGTCCCCAGAAACCCAAGGACTAGTACGTGGCTGGGAGGAGGTAGTGCACAATACGGTCATCCTCAGCGACCAGGAACACTCTGAAGCTAATGCCACCTCCAACCTACGCTGCATGGGCTCCCTTATCCTGCAAAGCCTACTAAAGGACCCCAGGATTCGTGCTATCAAGGAGATATCATTACTGGTTGATAACCCTTCATGATCCACGATACAAGGGTAAGGTTGCAGAGCTCATCCTGCTCTCACAGAGGGAGCACAGGATGAAACAACTTGAGGACTCTCTAAAGCGACACTTGTGTAACACCTTTCCAGACACTGGTAGGTTACCAACTGATGACACAGGTGCTTCTGAGGCTGCTGTTTATCAGAGGAAGAGCGGTGAAGGGGGCTGCTTGACTGATGCCTTTTCCAATTTTTTTACTCCACGACACCCAGTGACATCAAATGTAGGCACCCATTGCCAGCGTCTTCACCATATGGTGCAGGACTATCCAGGGGCAAGGGCAAACCTGGATACATTTACAGCAGATGATCCACTGGCTTACTGGGTGTTGAGATTGGATCACTGCCGAGAAAGTAGCCAATATGCTATGGAGCTACTAGGTTGCCCTTCATCCAGCGTGCTTTCTGAAAGGACGTTCAGTGCCGCTAGAGGTTTTGTCACAGACAAAAGAGTGCGTCTGTCCACTGACTCTGTAGACCGGCTGACATTTATAAAAATGAATCAGTCCTGGATCAGCAGCTATCACTCCCCTGATGCTGATGTAACTGAATAGATCAGGGATCTCTTCTGCATTCCCAAAACCTCCACCACTGCACTCTTCCACAATACCTCAGAGGGGTTATGGTGTGAAGGCACTAGCTGGCACCAAATGCCCAATATTTGGGTGCACTGACGCGTGTACCAGATTCCAATCACTTTAATATTTGAATGCAGAGTCCACCCCTGCACTCTTCCACAATACCTCAGAGGGGTTACGGTTTGAAGGCACTAGCTGGCACCAAAGGCCCAATATTTGGCTGCACTGACACTGACGCGTGTACCAGATTCATATCATTTTAATATTTGAATGCAGAGTCCACCCCTGCACTTTTCCACAATACCTCAGAGGGGTTACGGTGTAAAGGCACTAGCTGCCACCAAAGGTCCAATTTTAATGCACCTGTTGTTACTTTCATCCAAAGCCTGCATAAATTTCACCATAATTTAGCCAAAAAATCAATAAGCTTGTTCTCGGAGTCCTAAAACGTCTCCTCTTTTCAAACAGGCTGCCGCCCCAAGCAGTTGTTTATGAATAGATTAAAGGAAAACCATTTACCGTCATTTGAAATGTCATTTTTTTCTTTTTAAATGTTTCTATACATCCGACAAATCCGCCACTTCACAGGCAGGTTATGGGGACCTCCTAGGCATGATATTTGAAGGAATTTTTTGTTTTTATTCTTAACCTTTATTTCATGGAAAAATCAGTGTTCCTTTAAAAACATCTTTTTTTAAACTTTTTTCCTTGTTTCCTGTCCCCCAGGGCACTACTCGGACCCCCACACAGCTTTTATGGCAAATATCTTGCATATATGCCCTCTTGCAGGGCACTCTAAAGATCGAACGTTCGAGTCCAACTGACTTGCATTGAGTTCGGATCGTGTTCGCTTCCGAACTCGAACTTTTGAAATTGTTCAAGTTCGAATGCGAACCGAACACGGGGGTGTTCGGCTCATCCCTAGTGACAGGGCCCTAACTGTTTCAAAAATTTAAATAAATGCAACCTAAACAGCAGTCAATATTCATGGGATATTATTATGATTAAAAAACAGACCCCTTATTTTTTGCAAATTTATCTTGTAAAACTCACTTTCTTGGCAATCAAAACCATGTTACATGAATGATTGAGTATATTGAAGCCTTCTCAGAAACATAACAATTACAACAACTTATTCAAGCATATTATAGAAGAAAATTTAGATAAATGATGTTACCCAATAAATTAAAGTAATCATATATATTATCAATATTGTCATTTATTTTTCAAGGTGTTGCATATTTCACGACAACTTACACTTTAGTTGATAGGCCTACTATTTTATAATTCCACAGAACAGACAAGGGTTACATTAAGTTAGGCTAGTACATAGCTATACTGAAATGAAGTAGAGCAGGTATGCTCCCTACGGAGCTTCAATTCTAAAGGGAATTGGGTGGAAACAAAAGGAAGAAGCTTTTTGCAGTAAGCAGTGAAGTAAGGGCACGAATAGTGGATTGGCGCATGGGTAGAGCATATAGCTTATTGTGGAGATAGTTGGTAAGCTTCGCTAAATTGGTTGGTTTTAACCACTTCATTTCTGAGATCAAGATAACTCTGATTTTCAATGGCACCATCAGGTATCCAATATCGGTTTATCTCCATCTGCAGATGTGCAGGAAAATAACAAATGAAACTCATTCGTTGCAAATCGATTCTGTTTGCTTTTGGGCTCAAGCAAGTGCCCTTAAATTTTGAACATCCTTATTGGACATTAATCAGCTGATGTGCGGAGCCTTGAACTGCAATTCTACCTGCAGTAATTCAATTTGGCCAGCAGATGGTAGAATCTGCCTGCCAAATAGGTTATTACAGTAAGAAATAAACTGGAAATATTCCCAAATATTTCTTACTGTATAATTATTTCAATTAATTATTTTTTTTTAAAAAAAAAACACTTTTTCATGACAGTGTTTTCTTTTAAATCACTTGGTGGTAAAGAGGTTAAGAAAGGGTTTTAAATCTTTCAAAGGTAGGTGACAGTCTGATACATTGGGGAAGACAGACCTATTTAGTTTTGTCCATTTAAACTGATCGAAACAGCATGCCAAGTAGTTTGTGCAGTCATATGGAGGAAGATGGGTTTTGTTGGTTTTTGAGATCCATTGTCTCGTTTGTTTTAGGGAAATGATGTGTTTGAAAGCTTGATACAGTGTGTTTACCAACAGACAAGAGGTTTTCAGTAGATGGGAAAGTCTTCAAACAAAAAATTCATGGTCAAGCAAGATACCAAAAGCACAATAGATTTGTTTTAGCCTCCAAGCTCTGATAATGTTTTAACTGATGTGATGGTGTTTAATGTTATAAAATGCACACAGCTTTCATAGAGTAAAATGCCAAGATAAGGAAGAGGGTTTATTTAGATTGCCTGAACCACCTTTGCTATCTGCAGTAACTGTGATGTGATGCTCAAAACACGTAATGCATTTTCAGAACTGACACACAAAATAGTCGATGCAGGAGCGCTACAATTACTGCCTTGGCTGAATTCTGAAGATAGCATTCTTCCTAAATTTACATGAACAGCATAAGCTTCCACTTTAAAAATGTAAAAAGTGACGTGTATATAATAATATTTTAAATAAATAAGTTATTGAAAACAAATGAACTTATAGACTGTGTGTATGGATTAAACATGCTTGTCGTTGTTAAGTGAAACAGCTGGTTTCAAACTGTGGGCTAATTAATTTCAGAGAATTACCTTGCATACAATGCTAGAAAAAATATATAGGTTAACACTGCAATAAAGTTAAATAATCATGAGTCTATTGTTATAACACATCTTCCATTCATTATTGGGAAAGTCCTATTCTCTTGATTTACTTAAGGGTCTATTTACAAAGCACCGATATTGCATGCAATTTTGGTGTTTCGCCGCATTTTGGCACACTTTGGTGATTCCATTTCGCTGAAAATATGGTGTATTCACAATATAGCGAATGGTCACCCTATTTTGTGGAAATTGGAGTCACCAAATTAGTTATTGGACGTTGGTGAAAACGCCAAATTGAGCCAAATTGTGCCGAATTGTCAACAGCGAATTCCAGCGAACTGAAAAAAAAAAGTAAAGAAGCCTCCTATTCTACTAATAAGAGTTTAAATCAATAAAATGTGTCTAAATCATAAAAGGTGCTTTAAAAAAATAATAAAACGGTCACATAGTTACATAGTTATATAGTCTGAAAAAAGACATGCGTCCAACGGGTTCAGCTTCTCCCACATCACCTACTGCTGTTGATCCAAAAGAAGGCAAAAAACCCAGTCTGAAATGCTCACCAATATGCAACACACTGGGAAAAAATTCCTTCTTGACCCCAGAATGGCAGTCAGATTTCTCCTTGGATCAAGAAGCTTACCCACATATTAAATATTATAACCCTTAATATTCTGTGTCTGCTACGGTCTGTTACAAAATAATAAAAGTCTTTTTAAAAAAGAAAAAAAAGAAAATGTCATCTATAAATTACGAAAATACATAAAGGTCTTTTTAAATAATTAAAAGGTTTTATGCAAAAAATAAAAAATATAACAGTTTTTAAAGAAAATGTTAAAAAAATATATTATGTTTTTATTTTGAAACTTATGGGATTCACCTGTTTATACCTGTCAAGTTGAAATACTGAAAAGTGGTCAATTTGCCGCAATTCGGTGCAATTCGACATTCTGTGAATAGTAGAATCGACGTAGTACATGAGTGAATAGACTAAATGCCCCTGAAATTGCACCGAATGGTGTGTAGCGCTGTGGTTAATTCTTTATTGTGGCAGTACCTATTTTTGGCCACCGGAGGGAGACAAGCGCAATGTGAGACACTGAATGTTACATTGGGACTACATTTCCCGGCATGCTTTGGGAACGGACACAGGAAGTGGGTGGGGCAGAGGGACTTACACCCTGAGCCTCGTGGAGAGAGCTGGCAGAGCGCGCCAGGGAGTGAGAGAGACAAGACACAGTGCTGCAGAGAGTAACAGTGACCAGGCCGGAGCGCAAGTGCGGCCTAACAGAGGAACAGATCGGGTTATCAGTTATTCCCGAAGGAGACCCAGTGATCCACCAGATTACCCAAGCGGCTAGAAAGGAAGCGGAGGACCCCGAGTGAGGAGTACCGCAGATCGATCAGACCGGAGAGCAGGCGGTAAGCTGACAAGTCGAGGCCGGTGCAGAAAGCCAGACAGCGGATCCAGAAGCAAGTAACCCCAGTCAATATCGAGCGGAGAGACGTCCTGGGTCAGCGGAGCCTCGAGTATCTGGCGGATGGGTGAGAGCCTTCCAGGCCGCTGTAAAACTCAAGTAAAGCACGCTGCTGTTTGTTTCCAAAACCCACAGGGCCCCAACTTGACTAGTCGAAGACATCTCTTAAGCAATTCACTGGCCAGTTGAATATAGTACCCGGTACCGCAACACACACACACACTTACATTCGGGACTTAACCTGTGCAGGACTCATTCCCCAATCACAAGAAGGGGTTAAAGATACGTTTTTCATTATTCTTTTCCACTGCGCGTTTCCCCGAAATACGAAGAATCGTATTTATTTTCCACTGCGCGTTTCTCGAATTACGAAACCTTGTATTTCTTTTCCGTTGCGCGTTTCCTCGAAATACGAAGCATCGTATTTCTTTTCCGCTGCGCGTTTCCCGCATTACGAAGTACTGTAAATATATCTACGAACACCGTGTTATTCATTATATGCCATTTATTCTAGTAAACTATATAATTTATAAAATCCACAACGGTGCTGGAGTATATTTATTCCCTAGTGCGGGGAGACTGACCCGAGGTTCAATTTCAGCGGCTCCTCCGGAAGTGAGCGCTACACGTGGGGGCTCGTCCGGGATCCAGTCTCTGGAAAAACCGCATTTAAAGGGTTAAATTTGGATCCAGATACTGTTGCCGAATGGTGTGAGGAGCACAGTAGTCAGTTAGAATTGTGTATAGTCATGGATATTCCCGCAGACACTTGGGCCGAAGATCAGATTCGCCAGGCCGTGGCCGCGCTGACACCAGATCATCGGGGGTTAATCCTGGACATTAAAGAGAACCCAGATACCTCTCACACGTATGTTCTTTTTGAGTGGAGAAAGGGTGTTCCAGTGTGTTTTCAGGGCGCGAGCGTGAAGCTGACCGATGAGGTGGAAGTCCAACTGATTCAGCCAAGTGCGCCACGTGGCGAATCCGCAAGTGTTCCCGCACCCAGTCCGTTGGCCATGATCAGGCCTGAATTTATAGTGGCTATTGGAGATTTGCTGGCTAAGTGTCAGAGAACAAGTCCTCCGCACACTAACTTCGGTTATCGACGGTTGAGAAATTTTACAGGAAACGTACCAATTCCGGCGGGAGAAGAAACCTTCGAAGAATGGGTGGAACAGGCGATGCAGGCTCTGGATGAGTGGGACGTCCCTGAAGCCCAGAAAAAGCAAAGGATCACCGAGAGCTTAAAGGGACCTGCGTCAGAAGCGGTGAGAAACCTGAAACTGAGTAAGAAAGACTGCACTGCTCTAGATTATTTAAACGTTCTGGAGGAAGTTTTTGGGCAAACGGAAAAGGCCACAGAGCTTGTATATCAGTATGAACACACCTATCAGCGGAAAGGTGAGAGAATGACCGAATACATGAGGCGCCTAGATAAGATTCTGCACCAGATACTCCTCAAGAAAGGGGCCGAGCCGGCCGAAGTAGATAAGATCCGAATAAAACAGATCCTGAGGGGCTCTCAACCTTTAGATCCAGTGATGCTGCAGCTGAGAAGCAGAGCAGGTAATCAAGAACTGAAGTACCTGGAACTGATCCGAGCTGTCAGGGAGAGGAGGGTTTACTGGAAGAAAAATCCTTCAGGAGAGGGGAAAGAGCTTACGCGCAACCTGTGAGGCATAACGACTGTTTGCAGCCTGAAAGCGACTCGTTAGATACCTATGGATCCGACGTGGACGAGCAAGAGCATCTGATCGCTTTTAAATCCACAGAGAAGGCTGCCAAAGAATTGAACCTCTCCGAACATGCTGAGTTGCACAAAACTGTCAAGAAAGTACAAGAAGCTAAGCTGAATTGCAACGGGCGCACGCGGAACTGTGCCGGGATTGTTGAAGGTGACAGAGATGCAGGCAGAAATGCAGAAGTTCCTTACAGGCATGCAGACAACCGGAGTTGTTGTGGCGTCTAGCCAGGGTCCTTCAACCGAATCACAGCAGACGACTGCGTCTCCGCTTTCTGAGAAGAGATGTTTCGGTTGTGGAGAAATGGCCACTTCGCGCACAATGCAAAGGCCGAAAGCCTGAAGGGAATAGAGTTGAGGAGCTCTTGAAAGCTTTAGAAGGACTGTTATCTACCTCACCGGCGGGAAACGCCAGAGGGCACAAGTGAAGGAGCAACCTAGGTGCCCGAAGGTTGAAACCCGCTCCAAAAATCAAGCCAGGACTAAGAGGGCGAGAGGGCCCAAAGTCCGGCCAACTGCTGAGCCTGCCAGGACTGAAAGAGTCACTCCCTTAGCATCCGGACCTACGTCATGGGAAGCAATGCACACCCAAAACCTACACGGGCCAAGAAGAAGGCCAGGGTACAACAAACTGGGTCTAAGTGTTCTGGTGCCACCACCAAGTTTCCTGACCAGCTGATAGGTCCTTCTCCTATTGTGCCAATCCAAGTGGAGGAGTCTACACGAAAGCCCTGTTGGATTCAGGGGCTCAAGTGACATTGATCTACCGAGACTTCTACGAGAAACACTTGAAGCACATTCCTCTACAGAAATTGAAGGACCTGGAAATCTGGGGTATCGGAACGGAGAAACTCCCCTATGACGGTATCTACAGGTGAAATTGGAGATCGGATCCGAAGTCATCGACAGTCGGGAGGTTGTGATGCATTGGCCATTGTGTGTCCTCGGCCTTCAGGGGCAAACAGGAGTTCCATGATAGTGGGACGAATACTGATTTGGTGCGACGTCTCCTGACACCTATCGTATTGGAAGAGGGTTCTTCTCAAGGAGTACACCCAATGTTACGTCCAGTCTATCAGAGGATGGTCAAAGAACAGAAGGCACCTGCCGAAGTGGGGCGCCTATGGAGATTAGAAGGAACAGAGAAGGTTCTGCAAGCAGGAGAAGTAGCGAGCTTCCGGGCTTCAGTCAAGTTGAACGGATCGCAACCAGGTCCCTATGTGGTACTGGAAACCGATTTTAATCATGGGACTGAAGCCGGAGTCGAAGTAATTCCTGAAATAATCTCCACTAAAGCTTTGAAAAGAACACGAGGAAGAGTCTCAGTCAGCGTGTGCAATGTGTCTGATTCTCCAGTAGTCCTTAAAGCACGAATGCCTATCGGGCAAGTAGCGTCTGCTACGCCTCTCTCTCCTACCGATTTAGGAGGGGGAGTGGATAAAGAGATTCCAGATGAAAGATTCTACCCAAGGACGCTCCCATTTCACCTGAATGGAAGAACGTCTTCAGTCTCAAGTTCTAGAGTGGAGAGAATTGTTCTCGAAAGATGAGTTCGACGTAGGACTAGCTAAAAGTACTGAACATCGCATTCGATTACAAGAAGACAAGCCGTTTCGTGAAAGGTCAAGACGAGTTCCGCTGGGAGACTTGGATGATCTGCGAGAACAGCTGAATGAATTGCAAAGAACCAAGGTGATCCAAGAGTCCAGGAGTCCATATGCATCTCCAATAGTGATGGTCCGGAAGAAGAATGGTTCTGTCCACCTATGCATAGACTATCGCACGCTGAATCGAAGAACCATCCCAGACCAATATGCTACTCCTCAGATAGAAGATGCCTTACAGTGTTTGTCTGTAGCAAAATGGTTTAGTGTACTAGACCTGTGAAGTGGGTATCACCAGATACCAATGCATCCTGAAGACAAAGAAAGACTGCGTTCATCTGTCCACTGGGGTTCTTTGAATTCAACAGAATGCCTCAAGGCCTTACGGGGCTCCAGCACGTTCCAACGGTTAATGGAGAAGACAGTCGGGGACATGAATCTGATCGAAGTATTAGTGTACCTGGATGACATAATTGTGTTCGGGAAGACTCTGGAAGAACATGAACAACGTTTGGAGAAGGTCTTGAAGAGGCTCCATGAAGAGAGATTGAAACTGTCTCTGGAGAAATGCCAATTCTGTCTACCGTCTGTTACGTATCTGGGACATGTGGTCTCAGCAGAAGGTGTTTCGACAGATCCTCGGAAGTTGGAGGCCGTAGCTTCTTGGCCTAGACCCCGAAACGTCACTGAACTTAGATCTTTCTTGGGGTTCTGTTCCTATTATCGAAGATTTGTAGGAGGATTCGCGAAAATAGCTCAACCACTGAACAAACTCCTACAGAAGGAAAGCACAGAGGAAGGCTGCAAGGTCTCTGACCGAAACCCGTCAGCTCCAGGACCAAGGAAAGCTCGAGAGTCCATACAGGGCGAATGGACTAGCCAATGTGAAGGTGCTTTCTTGAAGCTGAAGGAGAGTCTAACTCAAGCTCCTGTTTTGGCCTACGCGGACCCTCACAAGCCGTATGAGTTACATGTGGATGCCAGCAGAGAAGGTCTAGGAGGAGTCCTGTATCAAGAGTATGGTGGATTGCTGAGGCCTGTAGCGTACGTGAGCCGGAGCCTTACGCCTTCAGAGAAGAACTACCCTACCCACAAGTTGGAGTTCCTAGCCTTGAAGTGGGCAGTGGTAGACAAGTTAAAAGACTATCTATATGGAGCTGAGTTTGTGATAAAGACGGATAACAATCCTCTTACCTATATTCTTACTACTGCGAAACTGGACGCAACGGGACATCGGTGGCTGGCCGCTCTGTCAGGGTTTCGGTTCAGCCTGAAATATCGCCCTGGGGTGAATAATCGAGATGCTGATGCTTTATCGAGAAGACCCTACACTGCAGAATGGACCCAGTTAACTCCAGACAGAGTACAAGCTTTGTGTCAAGGAGCAGAGCGCCGGGTCAAGGGAGGGATTGAAGCGGAGGCCATAGGAGTCATGGCTGCAGCTGTTCCTGAGTTCTACTGCAACCCTACGCAACTGAGGGATAAAAGTCTACCTACCTTTTCAAAACAGGACCTGAAAGCTGATCAGGCCAGAGACCCTTTAAATGTGTTAACCATAAAGGCCCTAACTGCGAAACAGCGTGAAATTCTGCTGACCAATTCCCCAGATGGAGCCAGATTGGTCTACAAAGAGTGGGAAACGGTTTGAAGATGTTGGATGGAGTGGTCTACCGAAGGGCCCTCAACCAATGCTGAAGAGACCCAACAGTTGTTCCTTCCCACTAAACATAGAGACAGTGTGCTGCGATCGCTACATGATGAGCATGGACATTTGGGCGCTGAAAGGACTTTTAAGCTGGTGCGAGACAGGTTCTAT